>JAQHUG010000374.1:679509-693001 GCA_028555095.1 Dicrostonyx torquatus | reverse complement strand
ATCTCTCCTCACCTTTGAGGAATTTATCTATTCTTATTCCTTTTTCCGGGGCACCTCCCCCAGCACACACACACCTCCATTCCTTCACCAGCTTGGAGATAGCTACTTTTCATCAAGTGATCTACAAATGAAAAGAGAGGCTGGAGCAAAAACCTCACCTATTGTCTTTCTAAATTGTCAGTCTCCAGCTATGAAGCCGCATGGCGTCCTCCGGCTGGCAGGTATCAGAGCCCACAAAGGAGGACATCTTTTGCTCAAGGTTGTCCATGACAGGGTATAAATGAAAGGGTAAAACTAGTAGAAGTAGCCACCATCTGAGGAGAATGATCCAGTCGCGGAAGGGAAAGGGGATTCAACCACAGTTCAACAGCCAAAGCCTTCCGCCACCGCCCAGTGTCTCTTAGCTGGTGGCCCCGTAACTGGGTTTTCAAGGGAGGAAAGTGGAGAGAAAATGTCCAAAAGTCTACATTCAGAAGAGCAGTCAGGACTTCCCATAAAGCAAGAGAACCTTCAGGCGATCCCAGAGAGTGGCCAGGGCGAAAGTTATTGGTTGTTCTCAGGCTGCGAGGGAGTCTGCAGTGGACAAGGGCAGAAGAGAAAGCAAAAGAGGTTCGCCGGCCAAGTGTGCTGCCTGTGAAGGACTAAACGTGGTTTGTGAGGTAGCGGTCGTATGTTCATACAGTGTCTCCAGACTGTGGGGAAAGCCTATGTTATTCTTCTAGATCCAAGTATAAGGCATAGACTTTGGACCATGGGGAGATCATCATCCCCTTCCCAGTGAAATGAATTTGGGCTTTCCTCTTGACCAGTAAGTCTCTTCCCAGGAGGGGGTAGGAGCATTCAGGGATAACTATAAAGGAATGCATGACCTTTTTCCTTCCCAAGTCCAGTTCATTTTGTGGTCCGCGGATGTAGGGCCATCCCTGTTGCCAATTGAACCTGTTTGTCTGATAGAGGTCCTGCTGGAGTTTTTAACACCGAATGGTGAGGACCAGTGTCCACTAAAAGAATCAACAGGTTTCCCCTCCACTTGTAGAGCTACCCAGGACTCGAGGAGAGCTTCAAACCCACTACCTTCAGTTCCCTGGGCCTGCCAACTCAAGGACCTTTCAGCCATCTCCAAGTTCCTTTTGTCCTTTTGGGTACATTCCTTCTTCCAATGGCCCATTTCTTTGCATTATGCACATTGATTCTTTCAGGGATACTCAGAGCCCTTATCTCCCCACCCACTGGCTATTTGGTACAGTCTACATTTCCTATGCCCATTGTTCTCTGGGTTCTTATCTGCTAATAAGACTTTAGCCAGCCCTTGAATCCGCCTATGTGCCTCTGTTGTTAATAAACTGGTGGCCATAGCAATCAATTTAGACAAATTTTTATCTTCACATCCATCGAACTGTTGAAGTTTTCTTTTGATATCTGGGCTGTTTGGTTAACAAAAGCTAGATTGACTGCCATCTGATTCTCTGGAGCCTGCGGGTTCAGTGGTGTGTAGATGCAATAATCTAACAAGCTTTCAAAAAATGCTTCCGGTGGTTCAGCCTTTTCCTGCACTTCCTGACTTACCTTAACAAATTTGTGGGCTGTCTTAACAGCTGCCCAGAAACCACCCATAAGAATCTGGTAATAGACATTTAGCTTCTCTCTACCACCGGTGGCGTTATAATCCCATCCCTCCTCAGGCTGGAAGGTGGGGAAGGCATCGTTAATAATCTCATCATCCTTGGGGCTACCATCTCACCTTAGAACCTGCTTCCGGCATTCTCACGGATTCTATCCCTCTCCTCAGTGGTAAATGGGACCTATAGGAGTTGTTGACATTTATCTCAGGTGGGATGATGAGCACACAAGACAGTATTGAGAAGAGCTATTAGCCCTCGTGGCTTCACAGTAAGGAAGGGGTTTGGAGCTTCCAATTATATAAGTCACTTGTGGTCAAGGGAAAGTAAGCTACACAGGGGTTTGCCCTTCTCATCAGGGGGTCCCACGGTGTGGAGAAGAAGAGCAATAGAGGCCACCATCAGTGACTTTCCTGAATGAGTATAGTGTGGTTTCAGCTCAGGGGGTGGGCAGTGGAAAGTAAAAGAGGAGGAGGACATGTTCTGTGGGGGAGCAGGTGAGGCAGGAGAGTCAGCAGCTGGCTGTAATATACTCCACAGGTGGGGGTTCCTGCCCCATCTACAAGGCTGATGGTTATAAGGAGGGGGAAGGTTGTCCAGTTCTGATCAGTAGATATAGGCATGACTGCAGGAGTACCAGAACAGGAAGAATGGCATTTTCATTTCCTGCAGCCAGGACAGGGGGTTGACCAGGAGTTAGTGCCAGGCCAGAATGTAGGGAACCTGGTCTGGGTGACCTGGGTGGCTGAAAACAATGTCCTGGATCTTAGGGAAAAGTTTAAGATCAAAGGAATCTTTAGGAGGCCAGCAAACCCAAAAGGCTGGCCATTCTAGTGAACAGAAGACCCTAAGTCATCCCTGCGTCACATGGGTGGTGGAGACTGCAGCAGCATCCTTGACGTCTTGAAAATGAGAAAGAACAAGGTCCAGGGAAGCTCTAGGCTTAGAAGAAATTTTTCCCATAGAGGAGATTAATTCACAAACAAGCACAACAAGGAAACTGAAAACAAACAGGACAACAAGAAAACGAAAACGGGGAGATGAAAAACCAGCAGACACGGGGGCTGGAGAGGGGTTGCTGCGTGATGGGCCACATGTTCAGTCCCTCCCAAAGGACTGCAAAAAGAACAATTCAGTAGCCAGAGGAGGTATCAAGGTGTCACCCATTTTCCTCCAGCTCATTGATTAGAAGTGCATCTGCTTGATCTCTGTTGAGCCCCAGTTTTTCTGGACACCAGATTGAAGTCCCAAGAAAATTTACCAGTAAAACCAGTAGAATAAACATCTGTTAAGTTGTTCTTGATATATTCAGTCTACTTTTGAGAACATGAATTGTTTGAGACAGGGCTGGTGACACTTAGGGACATGTCTTTACACCTGGTGCTGTGTGAATTAATGGGGGAATATAATTGTAGTGATTTGGTTTGAAAGGCAGCTAAGCATGTCCTTGGGAGCTCATTGAAAACACTGTGTTTCTCTGTGCTGCTTTCAATCATGTGTCTTTATTATCTTCCTTTGTCAGCTGCCCTCTTTGCAGAATAGAGATTAACTCCCAGATTTACTTTATCCCCATGTGGTTCCTCAGCTTTGTTGAGACTTTCTTTGAATATTTTTCCCCAGCAGCTCATTGTATAACTCAGTCATTTTGTTTTCTTTCCCAAGCTTACAGAATTAAACCTGCTGTAAGCATTAGACTGCTTTGTTGTGAAGTTTTTGTTGATGTAATTACACACTAGCCACTCTTTCTTAATTGTTTTATTTATTTTACAGTTCCCCCTCCCTCCTTTCCTCCCACGTCTCAGCCCTCTACCCCCATGCACTCCTCAGAAAGGGTAAGGCCTCCCATGGGAGGCAACAAAGCATTGCACTCTAGAGCTGAGCTGGTTGGCTGTGTGAAAAGGTGCCCCTTCCTTAAGGAGCCCTCCCTGAATCAGGAATTACTGACAGATGAGGTCATATTGCATAGTGCAGGACCCAGCCATGGCCGCTGGGCTTTCTGTTTCTTTATTTTTCCTTAATTTGTTTTACATCAGCATTCTTTTTAATTTTTGTGTATTTGTGTTTTCAATCATTGTGTTGTGAATATATACATAGTTTTTCTGCTTTTTAAAAGATATGAAGACTATGATTGTTATACATTAAAATCTTATTGAAAAGCCTTTTGGTTTATTGCAATGAGTTTGTAAATGAGATAATACAAAATTAACATTTTAAAAAACTTATTACACTATGTGCATGCTAAGTGTGTCTGCATGTGTGTGCAGAGCGTTGTCTGTTTGTGCTTATGCGTGTGAAGGCACATGTGCAAATTCAGAGGGAATGTTCGGGATTCAGTGCTGTCCTTCCACCATGTGGGTCCGGGTTTTGTACTTGAGTTGTCAGGATTGGCAGCCAACATTTTTACCTGCTGAGCCATTTTGTCTGATTGAATATTAACATTGCTACATTTCATCTTAGCACTAGGAATATGATATTAACGTTTGATTTAGCCCAGCTTTGTATCAGTCACTGGTTGTGTATTTTTCATCTTATATGGTCACACATTTTTTTTTTACTTATCTTTCCATGTTTTTGTACTTTTGTATGTTTTTGAAAAAGACACATGTGTCTTTTTACATGTGTGTATGTGTTTCTATGGGAACCAAATGGGGGGCGGGGCTCCGTACTTGAGTGCAGTACCTGTAGAAGCCAGAGGAGGGCAGGAGATCCCCTAGAACTAGAGTTGTGACTGTTGGGAGCTGCCTGATTGAGGGTGCTGGAACTCAAACTCTGGTCCTCTGCAAGAGCAGCAAATTATCTTCACTGCTGAGCCATCTCTCCAGCTCCAGCATGTGGGTCTTATGGAGTAAACTCTTTTTTACATTTTTCATTTTTAAAACCCCAAATATCTCAGGAATAGGATTACTTTGGCCTTGCCAGGGAATCCAGATATTTCAATAATTCATTAAAGCCTCCCTTAGTAGGTCTGGCTGCACGATTCAAGCCAGCTCAAACCTATTTTTCAAAGCAGGGAACTGATATGTGTGTGAGTGTGTGTGTGTGTGTGTGTGTGTGTGTGTGTGTGTATACACACATATGAATATCTAGTGCATCATTTTTCCTAGGAAGAGGAACAGAAATATTTACTCAGCCAGTCAGTGCACTGACAGACTAAAGCAATGATTCCCTTCCAAGTCTGTCATGGTGACCAGTGAGTTTATTGGAGTGAGCTACAGCACCATGGTTATGGTGTACAGGGGAATGTGAGTGTCTTGGGCAGCTTCACTCCAGCATGGGCAGTGTCCCAGGAAAGCTGTGTTACTGGAGGCCTGCACACGATGCTTGCAGCTATCTCAAGTTTACCGTTTGTTTAATCTCTGGGAGGGGCCTTAGTGAGTCTTCTGGATTTATAGCATGTATCATGAGCCTCTCAAGCCTTCCCTGGTCCTCATCCAGATGACATGGTTCAGTCTGGAGGAAATGCAACACCAGAAGGTGAACAAGCACGGAAATGAAACAACCGGTGTACGCCTAGCTAGCGCGTGGACAGTTCCCTTTACATGCACAGCAGAGAGCAGCACAGATGGCCAGGAACTGTTTTAAAGAGTTTCTGGTGGACTCCAGCATGGCTACAGGGGGAACGCGATGGAGGTGGGATTCTGGACCTTCCCGTGTCTAAATGACAGCTTCCAAGATGGCACCTGTGGATACAGCTTTCTCAGAGCAACTTTCACGTCCTTATTCCTCAGGCTGTAGATTAGTGGGTTCAGAGTGGGCGTGAGGATAGAGTAGAACACAGCAGCCATGCGCCCTTGCAGAGGGGAGTAGAGGGCTGTGGGCTGCATGTAGGCAGAACTTCCAGTGCCATAAAACAGGAGCACTGTGGCCAGATGGGAGGAGCATGTGGAGAAGGCCTTCCAGCGGCCAGCCGAGGACCGGATGTGAACCACTGTGTACACAATGAGCACGTAAGACAGGCAGGTGAGGGCAAAGCAGGTCATGATGATGCAGCCACTGACTGCAAAGCCTGCAGCCTCATGGCCTTTGGTGTCACCACAGGCTAGATGCATGAGTGGGGGAATGTCACAGAAGAAGTGGTCGATCATGTTGGGGCCACAGAAGGGCAAGGTGAAGGTATTGACCGTGTGGAAGGTAGAAAAGAGGAGCCCACTGACCCATGCCACCACTACCAGGGAGACACAGGTTTGAGGATTCATGGTTGCCCCATACATCAGAGGCCTATAGATGGCTAGACAGCGATCAAAAGCCATGGAGGTGATGAGAAAACATTCGAGAGAGCCAAAGCAGACAAAAGCAAAGAGTTGGGATGCACAGGCCAGGAGGGAAATCTCTTTGGTGTCTGCCATGGCAGCCACCAGGGCCCGGGGCAGAGTGGTGGATGTAGAACAGAGATCCACCAGGGAGAGGTGTTTGACAAAGAAGTACATGGGTGTGTGCAGGCGAGTATTGAGCGTCACCGCTACCATGATAGAGACATTCCCCAGAACTGCAGCCAGGTATATGAGGAGGAAGGCGGCCGTGCTCAGCAGCTGTAATGCAGGGATGGTGGAGAAGCCCTGGAGGATGAAGAGAGACACTGCAGAGAGATTGGCCATGGCGTGTCTCTGGGAAACCCGAATAAGGAGAGTCCGTGGAGAGAACGGGCAACCATAGCAAGGACCTGCGAGGAAAGGAGGAAAAGGAGGTGAGGTGTCCATGTTTCTAGCTTTGGTCAGAGACACTCTCGACTGCAGTGGACAGTGATTAGTGCAGAGATCTGTGGTACCCATGAAAACCCTGACAACAGATGGCTGTGAGTGCCCAGCCATGCATGGAGCATCTGTATCAGCTCCCTCTCAGGGCTCGGGGAACGTCATGGGAAAAGGGACAGGAGGAATGTAAGGGCCCAGAGGATGGAGAAGGGGTGCTGGGAAAAGCTGTCCTCTGGCCATGACATGGCTGTCCCACCACCAACTTAGAGCAGCTGTGGCTGCCCACACAAGTCAGGTGTAATTTCAACATGGGTGAGGGGGTTTCTGGGGTCCCACCTCTGTCTGAGGAGTTAATGGCAGTTAATGGTAGCAAGCTACTTTTCTTTGAGGTACGGTGACTGGGTAATTTTATCACACCCCTGTGCATGGCCCCAGGACCGTGAGCACACGGGCAGCGCTAATAGGACTCGGTGGGTGAAAATAAGTCAATAGTTATCAAAGGACATGAAGTTGTGAGGAAGATGGGGTGGATGCTGGGAGGGAGATGAGGGGGAGATAAAGGGGGGTATGATCACTATATATAGTATACATGTATGAATTTTTAAAAGAATATATAAACCTTTCTATTTTTGTCTTTCTCCTTCCTTCCTTCCTTCCTTCCTTCCTTCCTTCCTTCCTTTCTTTCTTTCTTTCTTTCTTTCAACAGGGTTTCTATGTGTAGCCCTGTCTGTCCTGGAACTCACTCTCTAGACAAGGCTGGCCTCAAATGTAGAGATCTGCCTGCGTCTGCCTCCTGAGTGCTGGGATTAAAGGTGTGCACTACCACTTCCCGGCCTAAAAACCACTTTTTTTTTTTTTATAAAAGCATGAGTTGCCTTGATGAGAATGTTCATGTTTTTTAATTGAAACCCAAATGTGTTTCTTATCTTCCATTGAAATCCCAAACTCAAATACCTCACAGAGACACCAGGCATATAAGAGCATCTAGCTGGGTAGAGATGGGGAAAATGAGTACTCTGCCCAAATGAAGCTTGCCTCATCTGTATGAAGAGTCTCTTGACCTTCATAGACTGTCAGTTCAAATGGATGGCTCAGCTGTAAAGTTCTTGCTACATATGCATGATGCCCTGAATTTGTTCCCAGCACCCACATAGGAAAGCTGGCCCATGGCATACACCTGCACTCCCAGGCTGGTGGGGTAGAGCTCCGAGGCTTGCTGGCCAGTAGCTAAATTGCCAGCTGCTGTTGGGACCCCGAGTTGCCCTGTCTTACCCAGAAGTAAAAGTGCTAAGTGAACACCACCGTCTGTGCCTCCTTCAGGAGGCTCCCTGCCATTCCTCTTCTTCCTCCTCCCTCCCTTTGCCACAGGATGCTCCCTCTTCAGAATACAGATGTCTGCATGAGAAGGTTCCCAGGCATATGAAGAGGGACTGCACTTACTTCAGTGGATCAGCAAACACCAACTTCATGTATTACTGTACAGTGATGTTCCAGAAAAAAAAAAAACTGATGGGTGAGATGGCTCAGTGAGTAAAGGCACTTGCTGCCAAGGCTGACAGCCTGAGTTCAATCACTGGGATCCACAGGGTGAATGAAGATGGCTGATTACCACAAATGCACTTCCGTGTGTGTGTGTGTGTGTGTGTGTGTGTGTGTGTGTGTGTGTGTGTGTGTGTGTGTACCTCCCCCGAACACAGGTAAATAAATAAACTGCAATAAAAACGTTTTTGGAAGAAATATAGCATCCACCCTCCATCCTCACTGTCTTTTGGAAAAGCTGTGAGATTTGCATGTGAATGTGTCTCCTGATGCCCACTGTGCAGAAGGGTGACCCCTCCCTGGGCTATCACACTAGAGGTTCTGTGTTACCTCAGTCATGCAATAACCAAGTGTTTAAATATATCTGGGATCCCGACTGCTTTGAATGCTTTCTGCAGCACCTGTTTACCTTCCCACCAATCCTGGGAGGCAGCACTCTCTTTGTCCCTTATCTCTCAGGCAGAAAACAGAGAGCCCAAGTTCTCATAGCTACAGCAATTGAAGTCCTCAGAAGAAGACTTGTGGGTATCCAAGAGCCCACAGACCCTTAGACCATGATTGATGGGTGAAAACTCACAGGCTCTTTAGAGCCAGCTATTGTAGACTATCTCTAGGCCCTTTTAACAGTCAGTATCAATGTCTGCATCCAACATTTTCCTTACTACATAGAACTACAGTCCCAGGTATTCCAGGACTCAGGAGATAGATGTGAGTTGAAGGCCAGCCTCAACTACAGAGTGAACTTGATTTAGGTCAGCCTCAACTACAGAGTGAACTTGATTGAGGTCAGCCTGAACTACAGAGTGAGTTTGACCGAGGCCAGCCTAGGAGATCTTAACCCGAATAAAGAACCCCACAAAACCTCTTGGGTTTTATGATGAGCCTAATAGACCCTTAGCTTCTGAACCCTATTGAAGAGTCTTCTACACACACACACACACACACCTTCTATATCTACCTATATACTCTATATATACCTATCTGATAAGACCACATTTGGCACACTTTACTTCTGTGACTATAAAGTCACCGATGTCACTTCCACAGAGGGAACTTGTCTGTCAGGGTAAAGGGTAACGCTGAGTCTCTGTTCCTGAGTGATGGGGATTTGGCTCAGAATGACAACTTCCTTGATCTCTATAAGCAGGCTAATTTGATGTTGGTACTGCTGTGGAAGAGCTAGGCTAAGCCTTGGCTGACCCAACACTACAACCCAAGATGTGCACACTCTGCTGTCTCAGGTATCCCAGGCACAGAATGGCAGCTGCTTAGAAATGTGTAGCAGGGCAACCTACCTGACTGCTGACCACTATCCCCATCCAGGAGTTGAAGCTGAAGCCTATTTGGTGCTGGGCTGGGCTAGTGGAAGGCCAGTTCCTCGAGGGGCTATTTGGGTACAGATCCAAGATGGAAACTCCTAACTCAGGGATGAAGTCACACTTTTTAAGCTATAGCAAGGAGGGCCTTGGGGATGAATCAGGTTGGCTAAAGTCCTTGAGGTTGGCTCTGAGCCACAGCTCCACCTCTGGGCTGTTTCTGTTTTATTTTCTTGGGAGTTTGCCCAGGCTCACCTCTGGGACCTTGTGTTCTGTTCTAAACTTTGAGATTGAGGCTCTTTGGCAGGCAGGAGATCAGTCCTGATTCCAGCTGTGACATTTCTAGGGTATTCTGATCATCCTCTATGATAGTGGGCATTATGTCATTTACTATTTTGCCTTTAAAGTTTCTTTGGATTTTTTTTTTATTTAATTGAGCTCTACATTTTTCTATGCTCCTCTCCCTGCCTCTGCCCTCCCCTTCAACCCTCTCCCATGGTCCCCATGCTCCCAATTTACTCAGGAGATCTTGTCTTTTCTACTTCCCATGTAGATTAGATCCATGTATGCTTCTCTTAGGGTCCTCATTGTTGTCTAGGTTCTCCAGGATTGTGATTTGTAGGCTGGTTTTCTGTGTTTTATGTTTAAAAAACACTTATGAATGAATACATATGAAAATTGTCTTTCTGGGTCTGGGTTACCTCACTCGATATGATGTTTTCTAGCTCCATCTATTTGCTTGCAAATTTCAAGATGTCATTATTGTTTCCTGCTGTGTAGTACTCCATTGCTTAAATGTACCACATTTTCCTTATCCATTCTTTGGTCAAGGGGCATTTAGGTTGTTTCCAGTTCTGGCTATGACAAACAATGCTGCTATAAACATATTTGAGAACATGTCCTGGGGTACAATTGAGATTACTTTGGATATATACCTAAAAGTGGTATTGCTGGGTCCTGAGGAAGGTTGTTGCCTAATTTTCTGAGAAATCACCACATTGATATCCAAAGGGGCTGTAGCAGCTTGCACTCCCACCAGTAGTTCAGGGGTGTTCCCTTTTCTGCACATCATCTCCAGCATAAGTTGTTATCAGTGTTTTTTATCTTGGCTATTCTTCCAACTCTAAGATGGAATCTCAGAGTTGTCTTGATTTGCATTTCTCTGATGACTAAGGATGTTGAGCATTTCCTTAAGTGTCTTTCAGCCATTTTAGATTCCTCTGTTGAGAGTTCTCTGTTTAGGTCTGTACTCCATTTTTTTATTGGATAATTTCTTGAGTTCTTTGTATATTTTGGAGATCAGACCTCTGTCTGATGTGAGGTTAATGAAGATCTTTTCCCATTCTATAGGCTGTTGTTTTTGTCTTGTTGACTGTGTCCTTTGCTTTACAGAGATTTTCAGTTTTAGTAGATCCCATTTATTAATTGTTTCTCTCAGTGTTTGTGCTACTGGGGTTCTATTTAGGAAGTGGTCTCCAGTGCCAATGAGTTCAAGTGTATTTCCCACTTTCTCTTCTATGAAGTTCTTCAGTGTGACTGGCTTTATGTTGAGGTCTTTGATCCCTTTGGCCTTGAGCTTTCTGCATGGTGATAGATATGAATCTATTTTCTTTCTTCTACATGTTGTTATCCAGTTATGCCAGCAGCATTTGTTAAATATGCTTTCTTTTTTCCATTTGATATTTTTTGCTTCATTGTCAAAAATCAGGTATTCAAAGGTGTGTGGATTGATATCCAGGTCTTCAATTCAGTTCCATTGGTCCTCCTGTCTCTTTTTATTCCAATACTAGACTGTTTTCAGTACTGTAGCTCTGTAGTAGAGTTTGAAGTCAGGGATTGTGATGCCTCTAGAAATTCTTTTATTATACAGGATTGTTTTGGCTGTCCTGGGTTTTTTGTTTTTCCATATGTAAGTTGAGATCAAGGTCTGTGAAGAATTATGCTGGGATTTTGATGGGCATTGCGTTGAATCTGTAGATTGCTTTTGGTAAGATTGGCACATTTACTGTGTCAATCCTACCTACCTAAGAGCATGGGAGATCTTTCTACTTTCTGGTGTCTTCTTCAATTTCTTCTTCAGAGATTGAAAGTTCTTGTCACACAAGTCTTCCACTTGTTTGGTTAGAGTTACTCTGACATATTTTATGCTATTTGTGGCTATTGTGAAGGGTGATGTTTCTCTGATTTCTTTCTCAGGCCATTTATCATCTGTGTAAAGGAGGGCTACTAATTTTTTTGACTTAATCTTCTATCCTGCTACATTACTGAAGGTGTTTATGAATTGTAGAAGTTCTTTAGTAGAATTTTTGGTGTTGCTTATGTAAACTATCAATCAGCAGCAAATAGTGAGAGTTTGACTTCTTCTTTTCTGATTTGTATCCCCTTGATCTCCTTTTGGTGTCTTATTGCTCTAGCTAGTACCTCAAGAACTATATATGTTTAATAGATATGGAGAGTGTGAACAACCTTGTCTTGTTCCTGATTTCAGTGCGATCGCTGGGAGTTTCTCTCCGTTTAGTTTGATGTTGGCTGTTGGCTTGCTGTATATTGCCTTTATTATGTTTACGAATTTTCCTTGTATCCCTGCTCTCTTCAAGACCTTTATCATGAAGGGATATTGTATTTTGTCAAAAGCTTTTTTAGCATTTAATGAAATGATTGTAGTAAGGAGGCCGCATGTTTATTTCCTGCCTGCCCAGACTCTCGAAATAACCACAGAGAAACTGTATTAATAAAATTACTGCTTGGCCAATTACTTAAGTGTATTGCTAGCTAGCTCTTACTTCTAGAGTTAACCCATCTCCATTATTTTATATTTTACCATGAGGCTAGTGGCTCTCCGGCAAGGTTTCAACATGTCTGCCTCTGGTGGCAGCTCCATGGCTTCTCTTTCACTCTGCGTCCTTTCTCCCAGCATTCAGTTTAGTTTTCCTTGCCTGACTCTGCTCTACCCTATCACAAGCCCAAAACAGCTTCTTTATTAACCAATGGTATTTACAGCATACAGATGGGAAATCCCACATCAGGTGATCATGGGGTTTTTATTTTTCAGTTTGTTTATATAGTGGATTACATTGACAGAATTTCATATGTTGAACCATCCCTGCATCTCTGGAATGAAGCCAACTTGATTATGTTGGATGATAGTTCTGATGTGTTTTTGGATTCAATTTGCCAGTATTTTATTTAGTATTTTTGCATCAATGTTCATGAGTGAGATTGGTCTGTAATTCTCTTTCTTAGTAATGTCTTTATGTGGTTTGGGTATCATGTTAATTGTAGCCACATAAAAAGAATTTGGCAATGTTTCTTCTGTTTCTATTATATGGAACAGTTTGAGGAGTATTGGTATTAGTTCTTCTTTGAAAGTCTTGTAGAATTTGAGCTGAAACCATCTGATCCTGGGCTTTTTTTGGTTGGGAGACTTTTGATGACTGTTTCTATTTCTTTAGAACTTATAGGTCTATTTAATTTGCTCATCTGGTCTTGATTAATTTCAGTAAGTGATATTTATCTGGAAAGTTGTCCATTTCAACTTTTCCAATTTTGTGGAGTACAGGTTTTCTAAATATGACCTGATGATTCTCTGGATTTCCTCTATGTCTGTTGCTGTTATGTCCCCCTTTTCATTTCTGATTTTGTTAATTTGGATATTCTCTCTCTGTCTTTTGGTTAGTTTGGATGAAGGTTTGTCTATTTTGTTGATTTTCTTAAAGAACCAACTCTTTGTCTCATTGATTCTTTGTATTATTTTCTTTGTTTCTATTTTGTTGATTTCAGCACTCAATTTGATTATTTCCTGCCATCTAGTTCTCTTGGGTGAGTTTGCTTCTTTTAGTTCTAAAGTTTTCAAATGTTCTGTTAATACATTAGTGTGGAATTTTTCCAGCTTCATTATGTAGGCAATTAGTGCTATGAACTTTCCTCTTAACACCGCTTTCATTGTGTCCCATAAATTTGGGTGTGCTGTGTGGTCATTTTCATTAAATTTTAGGAAGTCTTTAATTTCTCCCTTATTTATTCCTTAACCCATTGATGATTTAGGTGAGCATTGTTTAATTTCCATGTGTTTGTGGGCTTTTTGGAATTAATGTTGCTGTTGAATTGTAGTTTTAAGCCATGGTGGTCCAATAAGATACCTGGGGATGGAGTTATTCTAATTTTTTTGAGTATTTATTTATTTATTTTTATTTATTTTTTTATTGTTAAAAGCAAAATTTACATTTACTCCCCTTGTTCCCGGCCCTCCTGCTCCCCCACTACCCCACCGTCCTCCCCCTGCTTCCTTAAGATGGTGCAGGATACCCTGTCCTATGGGGAGCCCAAG
>JAQHUG010000374.1:633706-666403 GCA_028555095.1 Dicrostonyx torquatus | reverse complement strand
TGAATGCAAGCTTTGCTGGGTATAGGAGTCTGGGTTTGCATCCATGGTCTCTTAGTGTCTGCAGCACATCTATCCAAGACCTTCTGGCTTTCATGGTTTCTATTGAGAAGTCAGGTGTGATTCTGATGGGTTTGCCTTTATATGTTACTTGCCCTTTTTCTTTTGCAGCTCTTAATATTCTTTCTTTATTCTGTATGTCTTGTGTTTTGATTATTATATGGCAAGGGGATTTTTTTTTGATCTAGTCTATTTGGTGTTCTGTATGCTTCTTGCACTTTGATAGGAATAGCCTTCTTTAGATTGGGAAAGTTTTCTTCTATAATTTTGTTGAATATATTTTCTGGGCCGTTCACATCTATTTTTTCAAATATTTATTTATTTGTGTGTATGCAAGTGTACACACATATACATATATTTGTGGCATGCGAACATACATGTATGTGCAGACCGGAAGAGCACATCAGATTCCCTCCCCCATCACCCTTTGCTTATTTCTTTGAAGTTGGTCTGTCCCTGAATCTGGAGCTTATGTTTTATCACCTAGGCTGGAAGCCAGCAAGCCCCAGCCTTCTTCCTATCCCTGGAACTGGGGTCACAGGCATGTGTAGGATGCCTGGCTTGCTGCATGGGTGCTGGGATTCAACCTCTGGTCCTCATGGTTGAATTGTGAATGCCCTTAGCCACTAAGAAATTCCTCCATTGTTTTAACAAATATTTATTAAAATGTAATTCCTATTTCATAAAATTTACCAGAGCATATAGATAAGTGCATTTTCTGTTTCCATGTTTAATTAATTTACCTTAGTAATAAAAGCAATTGCTCTCTTTGCTTACTTAACATTGTCTAAAGATCCTTTCTTGTTCATGGTTACTTTATTTTGTTCATTTTTTCAAGGTATGGTTATTTATTTGTTACCATTAAAGTCTTATTTTTGACTGGACTCAGACTTAGAAGTAGAAGCTCTCAGCAAGAACAGTCTATGTCTCTTGGTGATTGGTTCCTGGCACTTTTCTTTGGCTTCCTTCATTCTCTTGGCTAAAGTTGGGCATATTCTGCAGCCTCCTCTCTGTTTTACTTTGTTTGTTGTTTCTTCAGAGCAACACAATGGCATCTGTGCTGCAGGACACATGCAGTATCAAGATGCTTCTTGAATTTGAGTGCCATTCTTGCACAGGGGCCATGCTAATTTTTTCTGTATCATTCCAATTTTAGTATATGCCAAAGTGAGCAATATTTTACTCATTTTATTACATTTCTTTGTGTATGTGTGAGAGTGTGTGCATACGCCACACTGTATTGTGTGGGGGTCAGAGGATAACTTGTGGAAGTTGGTGCTCTAATTCTGCCATCTGTGTTCTGGGGATTGAACTCAGCTAGATCATCAAGGTGTGTCACAGTCACTTTTACCCACAAATCCATCTCATTAGAGTGGGTTCAAAACTTTTGCCTACTCTTTAATTTGGTTTTCTACCTATGGTGAATGGAATGGTCCCCATAGGCTTATGTATTTGAACATATGGTCTTTAGGGAGTGGTGGTACTTGACAGGAGGGATTAGGAGGTGTCGTCTTGTTGGAGTAGGTGTGGCCTTGATGGAGGAAGTGTGCCATTGGGCATGGGCTTTGAGGTTTCAAATGCTCAAGTCAGGCCCAGCATCATCTCTCTCTTCCTGCTGCCTGTGGATCCAGATGTAGAACTCTTGACTTCTCTAGCACCATGTCTGCCTGCATGCCACCATACTCACTGCCATGATGATAATGCACTAAACCTCTGAAACTGTACGCCAGTCCCAATTAAATGCTTTCTTTTATAAGAGTTACCATGTCACAGTGTCTCTTTACAGTGATAGAACAAGTAACTAAGACACTGCCATTTTCTTATTGCATTCTAATAGCCCTTTATTATATATAATGTGCATGTTTATGAGCCATAAAAGTTCACACTTCCCAGTCAAAAATAATAATCTAAATATCTTGACTGGGCAGAGACTACCATTCCATTTGGGCTGAATCAATCACCAAGCCAAGGGGCACCTCCAGGAAGGTTGGCTCACCTTGAGAGGCACTAAAGAAATGGACAGAATAATTAGTCCTCAAATGAGGTGCTGTGCTTTTCTTCCCCAGAATCCCCAGCACTAGCACCGCAGTTTACACAGCTGCACCACGCTATTTCACACTATTTAATCCACTGCCTGCTTTAAAAACGGAACTTCTCCTTTTCTTCTGTCTCTTTTCTATGCAAGCTTCCTTTAACACCTTGGACTCCCCCAACATTTTGGGCTTTCTTTGTCTCTAAAGTCTCTCTCCCAACTCTGTGGCTGCTTGTCCACCATATGTCTAGAAGGGTGTGCTCTTGTTTGTCTTCTTTCCTCCATTCTCCTACAGGAAGGTGTTAAGGGTTACACCTTGCCTGCCCTGGGGTTTTCTTTTAAATCTAATAATATTTCCCTTGAACTTCTGTTTTAGTTCATTCTTAAATTATTTTTAATAAAATTAAGAGCCCCAAGAGAGGACCCCAATTGTGTGAGCTGGAGATGAAGTTCAAAATGGTAACATACCCTTGGGACTTTCCTGCAAATGATATAGCCTGAATGGTAGTTTTAAAATCCTTATTGAATTATAATGTAGAGACCAAACCATAAGTTGATGTGTATGGAGTGAACTTAGAGAGTCTTACAATTGATGTGGTAAAAATAACCAAAATAACACACAATGGCAATAGTGAACACACAGTGTATATCTGTGCCCCATATCTATCTAGAACAATATAATAATAATCTGTCATCTATCATTTACTATTTATCTTTCTGTCTCCTATCTGTCTACTAATCAGTCTATCTATATTCTTTACATTCCCTGCCATGGGGTTTTTCTTTTAAACTCTAGTACTTTCTTTATTTACCACCTATCCAGCTTAATCTAAATAGCTACCTATCATTTATCTGTCTTCTGTCTTTCTGTGTATCATATATCTGCTTCCTAGTAATTTCTGTATATCAGTCTATATCTATCTACAGCCTATCCCTTTATTTACCTTTCTTTCTATATTCTATTTATCTTTCTTTTATTCCTAGCTTCTATTTACTTGCTATCTAACTACATATCTTCTATGCTTTTACCTATCTTTGACATATCAACCTATATGTATCTATTTATCTATCTTTATATATTTATCTATCATCTGCCATTTGTATGCCTATTTCCTGTATTGTATTTATTTATCTCTATTTATCCTTCTGTCTGGCATCCATCTATTCCCTACTTATCTTTTATCTGTCCATATATATATATATCACATATCTATCCATATTTATCAGTCTGTCCAACTACTTGTCCTTTTTTGATCTTCTATCACCTATTTACTTTTTAATATCTATCAATCTTCCTTTTTATCTGCCTATTATTTATCTATAATATATATGTTCGTCTGCCTGCCTTTCTATCTTCCATATATCTGTCTATCTACTATCTATCATCTATCCTCTATCTACCTATCATGTTATTATATCTAACTTTTTATCTATCATCTATGTGTGCATGCATGTATGTATGTGTGTATCTGCCTATCTTTTATATATCTATCTACTACCTATTATCTATCCTTTATCTATCTACCTTTTATCAATTTATTTATTTTACCTACTTATCTACCTTCTTTCTATGCATGTATATGTGTATATATGTATGAACTATCTATCTATCTGCATCATGTTATGACTTATCTGCCCATCTGTCATTACACATCTCCTTTCATCCTAAAAAAATCGCAATGAGACAGGTTCTACACATTCTACTTTTACAGCCAAGGAAGCTGAGACAGACAATTTGGGGCAGGGGGCAAAGCCTCAGAGGTAGCATGTGGGAAAGCCAGGACTTGAATTTGAACTCACTCATGTGACTCTACCTTTAGCCATTGTGGTTTAGTGCTAGGGGTGAGCTTTGGGCTTTCATCCTGAGTACATGCATGGATAATAATAACATTTATTTGTGCAGAAAAAAAACTGAAGGGAGAGAATATTTGGAGACATACAGGCCTGTTTCTGCCTCAGTGTGTTTGCCATAAGATGTCTTTTAGACTTTCTTTTGGAAACACCGGGAAGGTTTGGAAGCCAGGAGAAGTTGATCACAGGAGAAGATAAATAGATATGTGGGAACACAGACAGACAGACAGACAGGCAGACGGATGGATATTCAGAGAAGCTATGAGTAGAACACCAATGGTAACTAAAGTCATAGAACTGAGAGAACTTTGCAGTGTATGTATTTGTGTGTGTGTTCAAGAAATCATTCCAGCTCCAGTGTAACATCTGCAGCATTGACACCTGGGTTGACTATCATATTCAATATCTGTGGAGAAGTGAGCTAACTCACAGAACACAACACAAACACCCAAAACTGATTGCAGCCAACTTCAAACTGCTCTCTAAAGCCCTGAATGCCCCAGGAGATTCCTCTCACCTGCAATCACAAGTTGGAAATTCCAAGAGACCCAACTCAGTTTAGATGAATACAACAAAGCACTCTCCTATGGCTAACATGGCTCATTAAGTTGAAACTCCCAATGGCTTCCCAAGGGTGAGAATTCCATTAACCCTGGAGTGCCAAGCAAGGTCTCCTCCCACAAGACTGGAGTAATTGGCTTCTGTTTCATCTGGGGTAGCCTCTAGAGATGAGAGCACTGTGCTTGTTAGGAACAGACAAGCCCAGGCTGGTCTGGGAATCTCAAAGAAACTTTTTAACTGCTTAAACTCATTAGCAAAGAAGCTGATGGTGGCTGAGACCTCTCCTGGGGACAGCAAGTTTGTCTTTGTGCTGAGGAAATACACCCTGGAGGTGCCAGGAAGGAAAAGACTTTTGGCACAGCCATGCATGACTTGGTTCTATGAGAGCCTCGCTTGCCTTCTTTGAAATGAGAGTGTGGGTGAAGACGGTGCTGCTGCACCTCTCTCTGAGTTCTTCAGTGCCCAAAACAGTGCCTTGCATGCTGCACACTGCAGAAGACAGATAGGTGGGAAGTGACTGAGTGATAGCACTGAGCAATTGGAAGGACTCACATGGATGTTTTCTTGGCAGTAGTAGTTCCCAATTTGAGATGACTCAGTTCATCAGGAGACCGTAGGCAATGCTTGAGAATGTTTTTGATTGCCACATTGGATGGGAGATACTGAGATCCAGCGTGTAGAAACCAGGGATTCTGCTTAGCATCCTGAAAGCACACAGGGCAGCCTCTCACTGCAGTAAATGATCAGATCCCCAAATGTCATAGTTAAGCATTGTCTTACAGATTCCTTACTGTCCTAATTCTAACCAAAAGCAACTTATGAAAGGAAAGGATTTATTCTGCTTACACTTCCTGGCCACAGTCCACCGTAAATGGAAGAAAGATCAGGAACTCAATATGTTGGGAGGAGGGAGCTGCTTGTTGGTTCCCAGCCACTTAGCCCCAAAATAATCACACAGAAACTGTATTAATTAAATCACTGCTTGGCCCATTAGCTCTAGCTTCTTATTGGCTAACTCATACATTAATTTAACCCATTTACATTAATCTATATATTGCCATATGGTTGTGGCTTATCAGCTAAAGTTCCCATCGTCCGTCTCCCGTGGCTCCATGGCTTCTCTCTGACTCTGCCCTTTTTCCTCCTAGCATTCAGTCTAGCTTTCCCTGCCTACCTAAGTTCTACCTTGCTATAGGTCCAAAGCCATTTCTTTATTCATTAATGGTAATCACAGCATACAGAGGGGCATCCCACACCATCATGGTGGAAACTGAAAGACACGGGGCTACCTGCTATTTCATAAGGTATTGCCTCTGACCAGGGAACTCATTCATGGTCAAAGAAACACAACAGAAGCCATGGAGGAATCCTACTTGCTGGCTCACTCATAGACTCATCTTCATTAGCTTTCTAATAGAGCCTAGGACCAACTGTCCATTGGAATGGTGCCATCCACAGTGGGCTAGACCCCTTTATACCACTTAATAATCAAGACAGTCTCTTTACAGCCATGCCCCCACACGCTCTGATCTGGATAGTAACTCTATCTAGACTCCTTTCTCAGGCTGTGTCAAACTGACAATTAAAACTAAGACAATAACCCACTTCTGTCTTGTGGAGCTCTCAATGCACAAGGAGGAATAGGGACCTGGGAAGATGACTCAGTGGACACAGTGCCTGTTGCACAAGCATAAGGATCTGGGTTAATCCTCAACACCCAGGTAAAAAGCTACATGCAGTGGTTTGTGCCTGTAGCTCCAGTCCCTGAGGACAAAGACAGGTGGACCTCCGGGGCTTCTGGCCAGCCAGTCTAGAAGAAACAGAGCTCAGGAGCAGTGTGAGAGCCTCCATCTCAAATAGTAATGTGGAGAGCAGTGGAGCAAGACTCGGATAGCTGTTTTGTTTCTGTGTTTGTCAAGACAGGATTCCTCTGTATAGCAGCCCTGGCTGACCCCAAGCTCACAGGGACCCACCTGCTATGTTTCCTGAACATAGTGCACCATGCCCAGAAGACTCAAATGTCAACCTCTGGCGACACACACACACACACACACACACACACACACACACACACGGGGAAGCATACACAAATATACATGTGTATATATACACATATACAACACGAAAGAGAGGAGAAAAAGACAGAGACAGTGGAGACTGAGAAGATGAACAAAGGGGCTTGCAGATGTCTTGGTCAGTAAGTGTCTGCCATGCAAACATGGAAATCTGAGCTACCTCCCCAGCACCATTGTAAAAAGGAGACCACAGCAGCAAGCACTTGCAATCTCAGAGTTCAGAAATCAGAGACAGGAGGATTCCTGGAGAAGGCTGGCTAGTTAGTCTAGATGAATCAGTGACCTCAGGGCTCAGTGGGAAGCCTTGTCTCAAAAATCTAAGGTGGAAAGGAAGTGGGGAAGACAGTCAGGGACTGGAGAGAGGGCTCAGGGACTAAAAGCATTGCGTTCAGCTCCCAGCACAAACATCGTGTGACTCACATTCACATGTAACTCTACTTCCAGGAGATCTGATGTCTTCTTCTGGCCTCTGCAGGTACTGCACACACGTGTGTGTACACACACAAACACACACACATTAAAAATCTTTTTAAAAAGATACTAAATGTCACCTCTGGCTTCCATGAACACATGTTCACATGCACCCACACACATACATGAAATATGTACACATGCAAATAAGTGAAAGGGAAACAAATCTTTCCAACAACATGGATAAGCCTGGAGAACATGTTAAGTGAAATAAGCAAGACACAAGAAGACAAATTTGACACACTATTATTTCTATGTGCAATATTTGCTTTTAAAGTTGAGATTACAGAAACAAGGACTAGGATACCAGTAATGGGCTGAATGACATCTGTCAAAGGGTACAAAATTTTAGTTATAAGATTTTTAAAGTTCTGGGACTCTAATACATAGCACGGCAGCTATGGTTCATAATATTGTAGTTTGTACTTGATATTTACCCAAAGGATAGATCTGAAACATACTTGCCACAACCTCGTTCCAATAATGGTACGAAACCAGACAAATTGCATTAGAGGAACATCTTATAATCTACCTGAACAGTGTTCCTCAAACTGGTCAAGGTCATTCAAAAAAATGCTGGAAACTCTCACAGCCAGAAAGAGCTTAAGGAGATATGAAGATTCCTAACTGTCACAGGGTGTTCTGACTGAGATGCTGGAGCAGAAGGACATGAGGTAAGAACAAGGAAAGGTAGCATAATGTCAGTGTTGCTACTGGTTACAGTTAATGTGCTGTGCACAGGTGGGATAGCGTGTATACAGGGGTTTATGAGTGCAGTCTGTACCACCTTCACAATCCTCTGTTAATCTGAAATACAACTCTAGAAAGGGGGGAGTAGGATGCAGGTGCTGTGAAGGGGGCAGGAGAAATTAGAGTGGGTGGGATTTAACTGGGGATGCAGAGTTTCCTTCTGGACAACCTTGTCCCAGCTCTTCAGGCTATTAGTGCCCAATGGGAACTTGAGCACTGTCTTTAAAAGGCCACTGTCATTCTGTCAGGGTAGGTGCTTCAGGATGGTGGCGGGGGGTGGTAAGACAAGTGCATCCCATGGACACAAGACTTCAGCAAGTACAAGTGTCTGCTGAGCAAATGTGAAAACCAGAGTTCAGATCTCCAGAACCCACACAAAAGCTATGTGGATGTGGCAGTCCACCTATAATCCCAGCAAGGAGGAAGATATTCCCCAGGGCAAGCCATACCAGAAGAGCTGGGGATCTCTGTGTTCGGGGAGAGACCCTGCCTGGATGTACAAAGTGCAGAGTGATTGGGGCTGCTGCAGAGATGGTTCAGTGGTTAACAGCCTGTTCTATTCTAGTAGAGGATCCAAATTCAGTTCCCAGCTCCTGTGATGGTTTACAATTCACTGGCAGCCACCTACATTTCTCTAGGGGATTCTAGGGGAATCTGACGCCTTCTTCTGGCTTTTCTGGGAAGTTATACACATGTGCTCATACCTGCTTATTGGCACACATGCATACACAAAAATAAAAATAAATCTACAAAAGGTAGATAACAATGAAGGAATTTGTGCTGACTGCATTTATGTCAACTTGACACAAGCTAGAGTTAGCTGGGCAGAGGGAACTCAACTGAGAAAATACCATCACCAGATTGGCCTATGAGAAACTCTATGGTGAATTTTCTTGACTGATGGTTGATGGTCATGGCCACCCTTGGAGTGGTAGTCCTGGATGCTCTAAAAAAGCAGACTGAGCAAGCCATAAGGAATAAGTCAATAATCAGCAGTCTCACAGGGCCTCTGCATCAGTTCCTGCTTCCATATTCCTGATGTGGGATTCCTTCTGTATATGTGTTGCTTTTATTGGATAATGAATAAAGCTGTTTCTGTCAGTGGCTTAGCAGAGCAAAGCCATGTGGGAAATCCAAACAGAAATATAGAGAGAAAGTAGGTGGAGTCAGGGAGATGCCATGTAGCTGCCAAAAGAGACAGATACCCCAGAACCTTACCAGTAGACCACAACCTAGTGATGATATATTGATTAATAGAAATGGGTTAATTTAAGATGTAAAAGTTAGTATTGAGTTAATAGGCCAAACAGTGTTGTAATTAATATAGTTTCTGTGGGATTATTCTGGTTTGAGCAGTTGGGAAACGAACAAGCAGTCTCTGTTTACAGATTCCTGCCTTGAGTTCCTGCCCTAATAACCCCCAGTTTTGGACTGTTGCTTGGAAGTAAAAGATTAAATAAATCCTTTCCTCCCTGAGTTGTTTATGGTCATGATATTTTATCACAGCAATGGAACCCTAACTATATCAACTTGATATCAACATCAGTTGTACCTGCACATGCATGTGTACCTGCACCAACATGTGAACACACATGCACACTTGTGCATAATCCACACATATATGCACATGCAAAAGTACACAGTGTGATATGTTCTATGTCAAAAGCAAAGCCAGTGTTGTAGTAGGGGAATTAAAATTGCTCATAATAAGATAAAGTAAGAAAGGACAAGTATGTGAACTGTTCGTCACCAATATTCTTTGACCATGGTGAACACACTTCACCATGTATCTGGACTATAACAAATAAAGTGGGTAAGATCTCGGCACTTGTGTTATCTATGCTGTTATACCAAAGAGACAATAAACAGGAGAACCAATAGTCTGCACACAAGGTGATAAATTATGAATGCTAATAAAAACAAAAATTTTAAAAATTTTAAAATTATTCACATTAAGAAAAATATTGAAAAATATTGGAGGCTGATGTGGAAGGATTGTCCTAAGTTCAAGGCCAGCCCATGTTAGACTGTAAGTTCAAGGTCATCTTGAAGTATCTAGTAAAGTCTTGTCTAAAAAAATCAAAAACAGAAAAAGAAATTAAAGTTGAGGCAGTATATGATAAAGGTAGATGAGGCCGTGTATATTAAAGGTAGACAAGGCAGTGTCACATAAGGGTGGCCTTACTTATGGTTACAGTGAGACTGATCACTGGGGCTAGATATGGCTCAGTGGTTAAGAGCACCTGGTAAGGGAACTGGAGTTCAGCTCCTAGTCCATGTAGGGCTGTTTACAACCCTCTGTAACTCCAGCTCTAGGGGATTCAGGACCCTCTTCTGACCTCCCTGGGCACATACCCATACACAGACATGCAAGCATAGAGAAAAATAAATATTGAGCAACAAAAAAATAATAATTAACAGAGGTGTCTGAAAAGTTGGCAAGTGACCACAGATTAAGAAAAATGAGTTCTAGGTAGAGAAAACAGCTCAGATCAAAGGGGATGCATGAATTGTGGGGAAAGAATATTGAAGATCAGAGTAGGAATAAGCAATGGGGATTCAGGAAAAATTAAAATTACAAGGTCCTTCAAAGAGTAGGAAGAGATCAAACATAGAGAACGTTGGACTTTGTCAAAGGCTTTTTCTGCTTCTATTGAGATGGCATTGTGAGTTCTGTCCTTGAAGAAACACAGCTAGTGGATCATGCAAGAAATGAGCAGAGAGCTGGCCATTGTCTTTGTCACTAACGAGAATTTGGTGCAGCCAATGGCACCCATCTATGGCAATGGGCAAGCCATGAATCAAGAAATCTTTGGTAGACCAATCCCACAGATAATGGGAAGTTATGGACTAGAGAGGCAGCTCTGTGGTTAAAGTGCTTGCTCCACAAGCATGAAGATTGGAGTTCTGATGCCCAGCACCCAAGGAAATTCTGGATGGGCATGCTGGCCCACCTACAGTTCTAGTCCTAGGAAACAGAAGTCCCTAGAGCGAGCTGGCTAGGGAAACGAGGCACATCAGTGAGCCCTGGGTTTTATTGAGAGACTCTGTGTGCTGGATCTTATTTTTCTCAACTTGGCAAGAGTTGGGGAGAGGGAAGAGAAAATGCCTCCATCAGAATGGCTGCAGGTAAGTCTCTAGCAGGGGAGGTCTTGATTAATTGTTGATGTGGGAGAGCACAGGCCACAGTAAGTGGGGCCTCCCTGAGCCAGTGTTCCTGAGTGCTATGAGAAAGTAGGCGGAGCAAACTCTGAAGAGAAATCCAGTAAACAGCATTCCTCCACAGCTTCTGCTTCTGTTCCTGCCTCCAGGTTCCCATTTTGGGTTCCTGCCCTGGTTTTCCTCAATAATAGTGTGATTAAGAAGAATAAGATGAAATAAGCCCTTTTGTCCCCACAGTATTTAATATCACAGTATTTAAAAAATCTAACTAGGATACCCTGCCTTGATAAATAAGTTGAAAGAGGGATTAAGGTTGATTCCCAACATCAAACTTGGGCATCTACAGGTTCACACACATGGGCACCTGCACTTTCAGACACATGGGACTACACACATGCAAACACACACACACACACACCCACACACAACAAAAATAAATTTGTAAAAAGTACGTGAACAGATAGTTATATCTCAATGCATCCATGTAGCCCAAGCTCCAAGATTCCTTCCATAACTATATCTAAGGTTAGCCAAGACCTCTCACTTGAAGCTGGGGACACTTCATGGGAAAGATGGCGTCTAATTGAGATTACTATCTGATGAGAGGTGGCAAACAGAAGCAAGTAAACATGCCCACATTGAAAGTGTTCAGGTTACTTTTCCCCTGTGGTAAGATACCATGACCAACACAACTTTTTAAAAAGGCATTTAATTGGGCTTATGATCAGAGTCTGTGACGGCGGAACAAAGGCACAGCAGGCATAACAGCCTAGAGCTCTCATCTCAAAAAGCACAACCAGGAGGCAGAGAAAACTCCAGGCAAACCTCAAAAGTCACCCTCAGTGACGCGCCTCCCTCAACATGTCACACCTAATCTTCCCAAACAGTCCCACCGATGGGATCAAGCATTCAAACATATCAATTTGGAGGCCATTTTCCTTTAAGCCACCACACAAAGTTATAGGTGCATGAATATAAATAATATCAATCACTAATCCCACTGATCGAGCATTTAGGTGCCTTGGTACCAAGCAGTTCTGAAGCATGTTCCTAATTAATCTTATCAACAAACCCAGAGTCAGATAATGAGGTAAAAATGGAAAGATCAGAGAAGCAAAGGAGCTGTTACAGTCACCTCTTACCTCTATGTATCCTCAGATCAAATAAGCCGAGAGCTCCTCTACACCCCACCTTATCACTTCCTGTCTTCTTCCCATGTTGTCACTTCTTGTCTCTCTATACAGACGTGCAGACCTCTATGGTTAACTAGGAGCTAGCTCAGCCCTCTGATCACCATGCAAGTTTTATTTGTCAGAACACAAATAAAATATCACACAATGCAGTTCACTTGATTCTCATAAGAACTTTCTGGAGACAGGTTCTCCTAGAATGCCCAGTGCTCAGAGATAGAAATTGAAGTACAGTGTTCTGTTGTGAGTATAAACCATGCTCCACAGGCTCATGAGTAAATTTCTAAGTCCCTAGATGGTGGCACTGTTTTGGGAAATTGTGAAAATTCTTTTAGAAGGTGATGCTTTCTTGGAGGTAGTAGGTCCCTGGAGACAGATTCTTCATAATATTTTGTCCCTAGACCCTTCCTATTTTCTGTTCTCTGCAAATAAGAGATACACTGACTTCTTCTTTCCCTATGTGCATCCCTTTTATTTCCTTCTCTTCTTGCTCTGCAGGACTCAAGAACTATACTGACTAGGAGTAGGGAGTGGGCACCCCTGTTTTGTTCCTGATCTTAGTGGAAATGTTTTGAGTTTTTCTCTAATTGGTGTGTATCAGCTATATGTTTGCATGTAGCCTTTATTATGCTGAAGTATGCCTCTCCATGGATTTTTATATGAAGATATGTTGGGCTTTTCCAAAGGCCTTTTTTCTACATGTAATGAGGCAATCATGTGATTTTTGGTTTTGGGTCCACTTATGTGATGAATAACATTTACTGATTTACTTATGTTGAGTCATCCCTGAATCTCTAGAATGAAGCCAACTTGGTTGTGACCTTTTTTATTTGAACTTGGATTAAGCTGCCAGTCTGTTGGGGAGGGAGTCATTTGTTCATCCTAGCTGCCCAGCTACAAAAATAATCACTCAGAAAACCATATTACTTGCAATACTGTTTAGACAATAGCTTAAGCGTATTTCTGGCTAATTCATATCTTAAACTAACCCATCTCTATTATTCTGTGTATCACCACAAGGTTGTGGCCTATCAGCAAAGTTTCAGCACATCTATCTCTGGTGGTTGATCCATGGCGTCCCTGACTCTGCCATTCTTCCTCCCAGCATTCAGCATAGCTTTCCCTGCCTACCTAAGTTCTGCCTTGCTATAGGTCCAAAGCTCTTTTTTTATTCCTTAATGGTAATCACAGCACACAGAATGGATTCCCACATCACCAATCCTCCATGTTCCTATGATAATCACACCCTCTGCCATGTTACACAGTTAATGACTAGTTTCCCTCTCCAGGAACACTATGAATAAAGCAATTCCTTCTCTCTTTTCATAGATTCTATTTCAATAGGCATCTTTTACTTTCCTTCCAGACATGTATATGATGGGCAAATTGTCATTTTTATACAACCTAAATCACCAGGGAAGAGAATCTCAGTGAAGGATTGCCAGCATTGAGCTGGCCTTTGGGCATGTCTGTGGGGGTTTCATGCTAACCGATATGGGAAGACCCAGCCCACCATGGGTAGCACCATTTCCTAGGCAGAAGGTCCTGAACTGTCTAAGGATGGAGAAATCAAGCTGAGCACAAACAAGTGAGCATTCATGCATTTATTCTGTCTTCTCCTCTGTGGGTGTGACCAGCTGTTTCAAGTGCCTGGCATGTGACTTCCCAACAAGGATGGAGCAAAACCCAGAACTGTGAATTCAAATTCAACTATACCTCTTCTCTTCTCGATTGCTCCTTGTAAGAACCTTGTCACAGCAGCAGAAACAACTTGCCTTTCCAAGCAGGAACAACTACACACTGCCACAAAGACAAGTTCTTCATTCTGATAGGGTTTAACATAACCATGGTTTCTGAACAGTCTTCAGGTCTCCAGACTCAGCCAGAATCCTCCATATTCCTATCTCTGAGCTCCCTGTGTTGCAAAATTCATGACTGACTTCCACTCCCCGTGAACACTGTTCTGTGCATAAGGCAGCTCCAGCTCTCTCCTGCTCATAGATTGTCCATCAACTGGAATTTGTTGTTTTCTTTCTCAGTATGCACAAGAATTTTTCATTTGTTTATTTATTTTATAGCTGGGGAACTGTGCCATAGTGCCCACATGGAAATCAGAAGGCAACGTGTTTTTTCAAGACAGAGTTTCTCTGTAGCTTTGGAGCTTGTCCTGAAACTCGCTCTGTAGACCAGGCTGGCCTTAAACTCACAAAGATCTGCCTGTTTCTGCCTCCTGAGTGCTAGAATTAAAGGTGTGTGCCCACTTCCCAACAGGAAGACAACTTTCAGGAGTCAGTTTTGTCCTTCTACTATTTGGGTCCTTCAAATCTGATTCAGGTTGTCAAGTTGATGACAAGCACCTTTAGCTACTGAGCCATCCCACCAGCAACACTTGCATTTTCTACAATGAACATTTATCAGTTCCCTCTTGAGAATCTATTCTCCACTTTGATGTCATATTTTTCTCTTCCATCCTTGGTCTGTGTGGTCTGAATAGAAACCTCAGTTTTCAAGCATGAGAATTCTAGGGATGAAGATTGTGACCTCACTGTGACTTCAGCCAATCAAGAGAAACAATGGAGTCACTGTGACCTCCGGCTCAGTCAATCAGAGCCAAAGGTGTTAGTTCAGGGGGTCATCTTCAATCAGTCAACAAGAATGTTGACTAAGGAGTCAATGTGTGACTGCAGCCTTGGCTGTTCAGGGATAGAGGATTCTTTACCATTGACAAACCTCAGTAAATTATCCAACCTCAGTAATTTATCCATTTTATTCATTTTCTACATTAAAGAAATATTTGAAGTTGACAAAATGTATATATTGATGGTATACAATTTGATGTTTTGTATGTACAGTCATTGTGGAATGGCTAAATGAACCAATCAGTATGTTTATTTATCATATTTGGAATGATGACACTTAAGATGCATTTCAGTAGTTTCCTTTACATTCATTTGTGACAGTTCTATTTAAGACACACAAGTTTAATAAAGGCCAAAATACACACAGATTACTATACCAGAGAGAGCTCCTCCGAAGAAGCAGGCAGGTCGGTGATCCGCGCAGAGAGAGCTTTCCACGTGGGCCTACCATTTTATACCTCTCTTGGGACCTGGTGGTCCAGCCCCATTAATTAATTAAGGGGTGGAATAATTAGCTAATGGCAGGGCGTGGTCACAAGCTGAAATGGTCAAGACCACACCCCTTCATTCATTTGTTTATTTTGTGTGTGTGGTGTATTTGTGCTTATTTGGAGGTCAGAGGAAAACCCACAATAGTCAGTTCACTCCTTCTACTATGTGGGTTCCTGGGATTGAACTCAGAACATCAAGCTTCGCAGCAAGTGACTACCCACTGACCATCTCCCTGGCCCTGTCTCAGTAATTCTTCCTGCCTAGCCTAAATTTTCCATCCTTTAAACCAAATCTCAACATGGCAGTGTCATGTAAACATCACTCAGTCCCGTGCTTCGCTAGGCTCTGCTATTTAGAGTCCGCATATAAGTGAGCTGCTACTATATTGTCTTTCCATGTCTTGTTGCTTTCACCATACAGCATGTCCTTCTTGTTCGTGCATGTTATTGTCGGCATGTGCATACTAATTATAACCGTGGGGAGGGAAGACTCATTTTTGGCTCATGGTTTCAGAGATTTCTCACCCAACATGGCAGGCTCCATGGTTTCTGGGCCTGTGGGGAGACCAAACACCATGGCATTGGGAGCATGTGGAAGATCTCCTTCAACTCATGGTGGACAGAAGCAGAGGCTGAGTCAGGCTCTGGAGGCCAGACACAACTTTAAAAGGCACATTCCCCAGTGACCTGCTCCTCTAGCTAGACCTCACCTAAAGTTTCCACCACTTGCCAAAATAATTCCATCAGTCAGGGACCAATTGGACTCAGGAGCTGACTGCAGACTTCATATTAAACCCTATCAGACTCAATGTCACCCTGATGTATGTACATGACATTCTCTTTGTATCTTTATGTGTTGGTGGACACAGATGCTTCCTGGATATCATGACTGACTAGTGCTTCAGGAACATGGAGTACAGACACCTCTTCAGTATGCTGATTTCTGTTAGGCTCTGTGAGAATTCCCAGTCATGTATACAATCAGCAAGAATGTTTATTAAAAAATTGCCAACTCGTTGGGGTGGCAAATGGTGACCAGGCTCACTTTAAGTCAAGTTATGGAAATTCCAGGAAGAAGAGATTAGTCTGGGGACTGAGTGGTGGGTGGCTCTAGTGGTTAGGGACTTTCCAGTGGCAGGGTAGGGAAAGCTATCTTTAGCCAGCAGAAGGCTATGGGGCACCTGCTGATTGTTTGCCCTGGAGTTGTGGTTTGCCAGAGAACTGCTTGTTCAATTCCAGTCAGTTGCAGTAAACTGAAACTAAGTCCTGGTCTCTGGGAGGGTTACTAGCAGAGCCTGTAATGGCCCTTGTCTGGCTCCCCAGTCCTCTCAATTTCATTGCTTCCTTTATTGTGTAGATGTATGTAGTGTCCATATAGTAGTATGTGTGTGCAGAGAGTACACTTACATGTAAATGTGCTTGTGGAGGACAATATAACAGGTCTTTCTTTGGACTGCCAGCTCCCGAATAATGACACAGAGACTTCTTAAAACTTGGCCTTAGCTTAGGCTTGTTCCTAACTAGCTCTTAAAAGTTAAATTAATCCATTTATATTAATCTACATTCTGCCATGTGGCTCATTACCTCTCTTCAGTACCATGTCCAACTTCCTCTACGTTTGACTGGTAAATCTCCTGCACCTCAGGTTCTTTCTGTCTCAGATTTTTTCCCAGAGTTCTTATCTGTGTCCAGAAGTCCCACCTATCCTCCTTCTAGGTAGCTATTGGTCGTTCAGCTCTTTATTAAACCAATCAGAAGGTGCCTTAGGCAGGCAAGGTAAAACAGAGATATCTTCACACAGTAAAACATTATCCCAACAGGACAGATGTTGGCTTCAGAGACATCTTCACACAGTAAAACATTATCCCAACAGGACAGATGTTGGCTTCAGAGACATCTTCACACAGTAAAACATTACCCCAACAGAACAGATGTTGGCTTCAGATACCTTCTACCACTCTCCACTTTGTCTTTAATTTTCATATTGTTTTATTTATTGATTGAGGGGCAGATTATGCCATGACATATGTGCATGTAAGCAAAGGACAACTTGCAGAACTTGATTCTGTTCTTCCACCATGTGGATTCGGTGCATCAAGCTCGGGTCATCAGGCAAGGCCTTTACCCCGATCTACCTTCTTGTCTCTCTGACACAGGGTCTCTCGGCCAACCCAGAGCTTTGTGTTTTGGATAGACTGGCTGGTTAGGGAGCCCCCAGGATCCACCATCTCCACCTATCTCCACCCTGACATTACAAGTGTGAGCGAGCCATCATGCCTGGATTTTACATGAGTGGTGGAGATCAGAACATAGGTCTTCAGGTATGCACAAGTACTGTACCCACTAGAACACCTCCTGAGCCTCCTAATTTCATTGCTTTTGGAAATGTACCCAAAAGTGAGATTTCTAGACTACATGGTAATTTTATTTTTCTTATGAAATTTTTTTTCGTATTTTATTAATTTTTTGATAATTTCATGCAAATATATTTTAATTACCCCCCAAGTCCATCCAGATCCATCCCCTTACCTATTGTGTGCTCATTTTTAACCCATTGAATCCAATTTGTACTCATGAGTGAGTGACCTTCCTATGAAGAACAAATTGAATAAAAACTGAATATACATACATACATATCCAGATGGAAATCCGAACAGAAATATTTAAAGGATCATCATCCTGTAATGATTCTATGTAGTGTAGCAATTTCCTCTGAAGCTTATTAAGACCAAGAAAGTGGTACTTAGCATATTGATACATGCCTTTAATCTTATCAGGAGGCAGAGGCTGGTAAATTTCTGAGTTCAAGACCAGTCTGGCTGACATAGTGAGTTCTAGGCCAGCAATAGCTACATAGTGAACCCTGTCTGAAAAAGCAGGGAAACAAACAAAGAACAAGCAAGCAAAAACCCCAGGAAATGCTAAAGAAGGTTTTGTAAGACTCAGCCATTCTAAACGCAAACTCAAAGAGTAAACAACTCAGGAGGCTCAGGAAGTCCCTGAACCTGATCTTATGTACAAGGACTCTCTCTCACCATGGTTATATAAACAGAATTGACTTCTGGGAAAAGAAACCTGTGGTGATTTTCTGTTTGGCTGTAACAAATAAAACTTGTCTGGAGATCAGTAATGTGGGATTCTCCTCTGTATGCTGTGAATATGTTTTATTACCATTGGTTAATAAAGAAGCAGCCAGGAAAGCAACACACAATCTCCAATTACAAATGGCACCCACCATCTGGCATGGATCCAATAAGACCTAGAAAGAAAGCTTTTTTTTAATAAAAATGGTGGCTTTTAGAATCACAAAACAGGAGCCAAGTGCAACTTCTTGATAGGCTTTGTTTGATAGGGAGCCACAAGCAGAGATGCGGCTCCTTTAAGAAATGGCTTCCTGGTCCATATTAACAACATGAACAGCTCTGGCTCTTTCGAAAGGTCCTGCTTCAGAGCACTTAGGGTTTGTGAGCAGAGTGCTCCAAGTTGCTAATGGTGACACAGACCCACTGCATCCCTGAAACTGGGGCAGTGAGCATGGCTTGCAGAGCTGGTAGTGAACATCCTTCCACCATGTTGGATGGAGTAGAACCAACAGGCAAAGCCACAGTGTTAGTCCTAGCCATGCCTGCTTAGCTTTAAAAAAAGTGCTCCTGGACAGAAAAATGATTACAGATATGTAATAAAGACAGATTCAGACAAAAATAAATCTCTGAACAGGTCACAGAGTGTTTAAAAAAATATATGTAGGCTTAAGAAAAAAAGAAGGAATTGGAGAGATGGCTCAGTGGTTAAGAGCATTGCCTGCTCTTCCAAAGGTCCTGAATTCAATTCCCAGCAACGACGTGGTGGCTCACAACCATCTGTAATGGGGTCTGGTGCCCTCTTCTGGCCTGCAGGCATACACACAGACAGAATATTGTATACATAATAAATAAATATTTTAAAAAATTTTAAAAAAAAGAAAATGGGTATAGGCAGTTATAGAAAGAGTTTCAAAAAGTAAAACAAAATCTTTAAAGAGACAGTAAAAGTAACATAAGAATACAAACAGTCATAGATTAAAGATTATAAAATAAATATTAAAAGTAATAGATAAAATAAGTAAATATGGAATATACACAGTCTGGATTATATAAATATATATATATACACACACACACATATATGTGTTTTCCTTGAATTTTTTGACTGTTAATGAGCTAATTGCAGAGAGACATTTGATTGTGGGGGATGCTAAGCTAAACCAATGTAAAAGTATCTTGACTTCAAAATTTGAGTCTAAGGATATGTTACTTTGGAAAAGAGGTTCTGCTTTTGTTTCCACAGAAGATAAGGACCTGTGGATTCCTTCCAGGCTAATGTGATTTGATGGAACAAGAGCCCCGAAAAGTCTCTGTGAACCCTAAAAATACTTCACCCAGTAAACAGTAGAAAGCAGTTTGGAGAAAAATATTCCCAAATTCCCAAAATGGTTGTTTATAAATGCTTATTTTCATTTTTAAAAGGTTGATTAGAATTGACTAATGGTCACAGTCAAATTCTAAACAAAAAATAAGGGGGATATGATATAGAAATAAATACTTTACATTAGTATGGACTTTGGTTTATTGATACAAATTTAAGGTCAATTTTGTTTTACATATATTTCTACTCTTGTTTAATGTATTATGTTTATTAATAGATAGTCATCTATAATAGTCAAACTTGTACTCACGTTAGGTTTTATAGATACATAGAGACGTATTTCAGATGGATAGGTATTCTTCAAATCTTTCAAAGACCTACAAAATATGGCATTTAAAATGTTTTAAGAACTTAGACTTTTCTCAACAGTGAGACATGTCTGCTTCTGACAGCACCAATTACTTCAGAGAGGTTGATGGGCATTGAAGAAACTCATTATGCATTTTGCCCTCAGTGCAAGGCTAGCCATTTTGTCAAGAAACTGCCCTTTCCTGGACTGTTTGATGGTATGCTGTATGAACTGGACATGCAGGACTCACAGAAAAGTGACTGTTGAATTTTTCAAAAGTCTGGATAGTCTTTCAGGGTTCCTGCTTCACAGAAGAAACTGCCATACATTCTGCAGGACACAGAAGAAAGCAGCAGACAAATTTTGCCATTACAAGGCAGAATATATCTTCAAATTTTCTGCTTCACTAAAAAAAAATCTGCCAGATATTATGGGCCTGTAGGTTGAAAATGGATGCCCCAACATTACAGAAGAACTTTGGGTGACTGTCCAGGCAACAAGATGTATCGGTCAATTCTAGAGTTTTGGAAGTTGCTTACAATGCACTTCCTGTTTACTTAGGTAATATTATATCCTTCTGGGATCTTTGATGGAGTTGAGACAGATAGTTATAATTATAGTTTTCCTTAGTTATGATAAAAGAGAAATTAGATATGAAACTTTAGACTCATAAAGAAATATTATAACTGTAATTCTTGCTTAATATCTATTTTGTTATATGTAATTTTATTATGTTAAAGCCAAAACATTCCTTTTTATTTAGACAGAAAAAAAGGAAATAATGTGTTATTTTCCTCTGTATGCTGTGAATATGTTTTATTACCATTGTTAAATAAAGAACATACTTTGGCGTATGGCAGAGGGCAAAATAGAGCTAGGTTGAAAAACTGAACTGAATGCAGGGAGAAAGAAGGTGGAGTAAGGGAGATGTTACGTGGTTGCCAAAGGAGAACCTTACCAGGAAACCACGAGCCTCCTGATAAATTATACAATAATAGAAATGAGTTAATTTAAGATGTAGAGCTAGATAGAAATATGCCTGACCCATTGGCATCTTTGTAATTAATAAGTTTTTGGGTTGTGGTGGTCAGGAAACCAACACACAGTCTTCAATTACTAATCAGAGTATGAAGCTAGCCACTAGTTAACCATAGAGGCCAGGCAGTGGTGGCACAGACCTTTAATCTTAGCACCTGGAAGGAGGAAACAGTAAATGATATGGCTGTGTGGACAGAGGAAGTGATAATTCAGAGCAGAGACAGAGCTTGGCCCCTTTTCATCTGAGAAGTTGACAAGGTAAGAGGTGGCTGTGGCTTGCTTTATTGTCTCTCTGATCTTTCTGCATTTACCCTGATATCTGACTCCAGGCTTTTATTAAGATCAGTTAGAAAAAAATATCAATTAGAATTCGTGCTACAGAGACCAGCCAAACTTCTGGGAAGAGACACTTTCTGACCTGTCGAAGTGTAACTCATGTAGTAAACTACAGGTTACCAGCTATATTGAACTGTCATGCATGCTGTGGTGGGCCTTGAGATTCAGCTGTCTTTGAGTCATTCCTGCTCCTGTAAGTAACCTGTCAAGGAATTCCAATGAAACTCATTGGTTCATCTGGTTGGACTTTGGTGGTGTTCTTACTTTGTTCAGTCATTGGTTAGCTATCTGGGGTGAGAAGATATTGTTCACATCACCCCTGAATTCCATCACACAACATACTCAAATGTCTAGGGAATGATGACTGAATGAGAAGAATGTCCTATTCACACAATAGAAAAATAATTCTTTAATTTCTTCCAAATCATAGTATAGTAGTTTGAACAAGAATGGTCCCCTTGGGCTCATATATTTGACTGTTTGGTTCTCAGTTGGCAGAATTGTTTAGGAAGGGTTAGGAGGAATGGCCTTGTTGAAGAAGGTGTGTCACTGGGTGGGCTCTAAAGGTTTCAAAAGCCCATGCCAAGCCCAGTCAGTCTCTCTCTCTCTCTCTCTCTCTCTCTCTCTCTCTCTCTCTCTCTCTCTCTCTCTCTCCTTGCTTGTGGATCAGATGTGAGCTCTGAGCTACATGCTCCAATCCATGCTTATCTGCTCACTGCCATGTTTCTCTCCATGATGATCATGCACTAACCTTTAAAGTTTCCTTGGTCACAGTGTCTCTTCACAGCAATAGAACAGTAACCAACACAATACTGAAGCAATGACACCATCATTCCTGAACCTTCTAGGTCTGGCCTCTTGATAATGCTATCACTTTGGTTTAAGAAGAGAGATCTAGCCCTTTGCAGTCATCACCAACCTAAATGGAGAAAACCTCAAAGCAATCCCACTAAAATCAGGAACAAGATAGAGCTGTCTGCTCTCCCCCATTCCCTTTCAATATAGTCTTGAAGCATTAGTCAAAGCAATAAGACAAGAGAAGGAAATTAAAGAGATAACAATAGGATAAAAAGTCAAATCATCCTATTTGTATGATATTATACATAAAAGATCAAAAAATTCAACCAGGAAACTTCTAGAAATGATCAACCATTTCAGCAAAGTTGCAGGACACAGAACACATTACAGAAATTAGAGTCTGGATCTTTTTCACTTAGGTTTGATTCTTGATACAGCCATTTAAAATAATGAAGCTTGAAGTTTTTACCTTGCCCTAGGACTGTCTGCCCACAGTTTTTAAAAAAAGAAGAGAGTCCCAACATCACTGATGAATCTATTCTAGAGACCATGTGTTTCATACAAATGCACCATGTGCCTTTGAATCTCTGTGTTAATTATATCTTCACAATTACAGCAGGATCTCTCGGAGGAGTGCCCATCATGTCTGATAGGGCTCTGCAAGGGTGTTCCTTCAAGACAGAATCTTAGTTATTGGTGGGGCTTATTGCCATCACTTCCTCCAAATAACATTGTGAGTTCATTTCATGGTACAAGGCTGTGTTTAATGTTTTGGCCTGTGGACAGATATTTAATTATTTTGATTGCTATGTGTTCTTCTTTTTTTTCATTTGTTTGTATGGGTGTAGGTCCCATAGGGCAAATGTGGAGGCCAGAGGACAGTTTACAGAATGGGTTACCTACTTCTGTTGTGTGAGTCCCAGAGATCATCAGGTTTGGTGGAAGTACCTTTGTCTGCTGAGCTCCCACTCCATCCTTTGGCTCAACTTTTATGGTGGGCATGGAGCATTTTTCACACATGGACAATTACTCTTTAATTATGAGGTAAGCCTGCATTTCTGAGGCCCCCAACCATGTATCAAACCAGTTATCCCACATAAGTTTCGGCCATATTAGAAAAGATTTACAATCTTTACAAAATTTTTATTTATAATTTATTTCTATGCATATAGGTGGTTTGCCAGCATACATGTCTGTATGCCACGTGTGTTCCTGGTGCTCTCGGAGGCAAGAAGAGGGTTATCAGATCCCTTGAGATTGGACTTACAGGCAGTCATGATCTCTCATTGGCTGGGAATCAAACTTGGGTCATTTGAAAGAAGAGCCAATGCTTTTAACCAATAAGCCATTTCTCCAACGCCAAGATTTACAATCTTAAAAAAAAAGAAAATGAGACCATTTTCAGTTAGCAAAATGTCCTCATTATTTTGAATTGTCACATCTATTCCGGAAGATCAAAAAGAGCATTATAACATGAGAAATGGAAGGTCTGCCACTTAACGCCTCAAGGTTCAAAACAAACCCCTGTCATGTGACACTTTCCATGAAGTCCCAGCACTCATGGTACTCACCCCAGACAGAAAGCCCACAACAGACCAAAATAATAGTTCTATCAAAGCAGAACTTGGTGAAGCCATTAGTTCCTTTCTTCGTTGCTATAACAACATACCTGACAAAAGCTGTCTGAGGAAGAGCAGGTTTGCTTGAGAGTGTAGTCTGTCACTTCAGGGAAGGCAGAGAGGTGTCGCTGAGACATCTGATCACCCTGGACCAGGGAGCAGAGGGAGACGAATACTGGTGCTCAGCTCACATTTTCCTTGCCCCCTTTTTGTCAGGCTGCGACCTTTGTTGATGGGACCATGCCACCCACCTTCCTTTCTCAGTTAAACCTGTCTGAAAACATCCTTGGAGAAATACCAAGCAGCATGACGAAATCCAGTTATATTGACAATCAAGATGCCCCATCTCAGGTTGGGTACTACTGGGTCTCATTTTACAAAGTGTGCAAATCTTAGTCAAGCTAGCTCTCTGACATCCAGTTATTCTATTGTGTCACGGGATTTTATTTTTCTGAAAACATCATGCTTACCAGGCGATAGTGGCTCATGCCTTTACTCCCAGAGCTCAGGGAGGCAGAGGCAGGTGGACCTCTGTGAGTTTGAGGCCAGTCTGGTCTACAGAGTGAGGCTCCAGGATAGCCAGGCAGCCAGCCAGGGTTGTTATACAAAGAAACCCTGTCTCGAAAAATAAAAATAAAGTAAAATAAAAAACAACAAAACATTGTGCTCAGGATGCTGGGGAGACGGCTTGGAAGATAAATCATCAGCCACATAAGGCTGAGGGAGAGGAGCTTGGAGCCTCAGCACCCGTAGTAAAGTTGAGCATGGAGCCTACTTGGCCTCCTAGCGTCTGGGAGAAGCAATCTGGGATCCTTAGAGCAAGCTGCCTAGCTGGGCTAGACAAACTAGTGAACTCCAGAGTCAGTGAGAGACCCTGCCTCCGTAAGCATGGTAAAGAGAGCCTGAGGAACACACACACAACTTCTGCCTCCACATGCACGCACAGCATTTCTGGATAGGGGGATTCCCATAAACAAAGAAAGAGATCGGATGTTAAAAAACCTTGGAGCCATGGAAAGGTGGGGTGTTTTGACTTATTTCTGTCGCAGTGGGCTGCTGTGGTGGATTTTTAACTCAACAAGGGATATGGTCTGATTTAGATTTATTCTGACTTACTTTTTGTTAATCTTATTATTCAAATTCCATAATTAAATGTATAAAGCATTATATACCTGAGATCAGTACGTTGTATTAGGTATCTCCAAGTATTGAACTTTGTAAGAGGATGCCATCATCCAGAAAAATCACACTTGAGAACCACACAACTGAGTTGCAAAAAAAAATTACAAAAAGTCTCACAGGGTTTTGGTTTTGTTTCTCTTTAAAAAAAAACAAAAAACAAAAAACAAAAAAAAACTTTACATGTGTGGTTATTTTGCCAGCATGTCTATTTTCGAACCATGTGCATGCAGTGCCCACAGAGGCCAGAAGAGGGTGTCAGATCCCTGAAACTGGAGTTACAGACAGTTCTGAGCTGATATGTGGGTGCAGGGAATTGAACCTGGGTTCCCTGGAAAAGCAAGTGGTTCTCTTAACCACTGAGTCATCTCTTCAGCCCCAACTTCATAGTTTAAAAAATGCTGTATGTGTGTGTGTGTGTGTATGTCTGTGTGTGTGTGTTTGTGTATGTGTGTGTGTCTGTGTGTATGTGTGTGTCTGTGTATATGTGTGTGTTTATGTGTATATGTGTGTGTCTGTGTATATGTGTGTGTCTATGTGTATATGTGTGTGTCTGTGTATATGTGTGTGTCTGTGTATATGTGTGTGTGTCTGTGTATATGTGTGTGTCTGTGTATATGTGTGTGTGTCTGTGTGTGTGTCTGTGTGTGTGTCTGTGTGTGTCTGTGTGTGTGTATGTGTGTGCACACGCATGCAGATGTGGTGGTAGTGTGTATATGTGTGCATGGTTGTGTGTCTATGCATTGTGTTGTATGCATGTGTGTGGAGGTGAGAGGTCAACTTCCTCTCTCACCACATTTTGAGACAGGGTGTCACACTGAACCCAAAACGCACTGACTGATTAGACTTTTGGTCAGCACACTCCTGAGATCTGCTTGTCCCCACCCCCATGCACCACCTCCTCTGGCTTTTTATTTTATTTTTTAACATTAATTTGTCTTTTTAGGATTTCATACACGTGTAATGTATCCCTCTCCATCCTCATCGCTTTTGACCTCTTATTTTTTACTGGATTTTTTTCTTTTCTTTCCTTTCTTTCTAGCTTTCTTTCTTTCGTTCTCTTTTTCTCATTTTTTTGAGACAGGCTTTCTCCGTGTAGCTGTTGGAGCCTGTCCTGGAAATCACTCTGTAGACCAAACTGGCCTCGACCTCACCAAGAACCACCTGTTTCTGGCTCCCGAGTGCTGGGATTAAAGACGTGTGCCAACGCAGTCCAGCTTGACTGAGTTTTTATGTGGGTGCTGGAGACTGATTGGAACTGAGGTGCTCATACCTGCACTATAGGCACTTTGCCTGCTGAGCAATCTTCCCGCATCATAGCTCTCAGAATATGTTAAGTATGTTTATGGTTTGGGGTAGGCCTTCAATGGTAGTGGGCCTTGGCTACCTGCCGCTCATGGACCACAAGCTGAACAAACCTGGCATCTAGTCTGTAAATGCATTTCACTCCTCTGGGTAGACTTAGGAATGCTCTCTGATCTATTGTTGCATTCCTAGCTCATAGCACACTGCACACACACACACACACACACACACACACACACACACACACACACACACACACACACTGGTTTCCTCAGGGAAACAATTCCTGGTTTCATCCAGCATATGCTCATTGAAGACCTACCGCATGTACACTGCTTTCAAAGGGCCATGCCTGCACTTCTGAGGCACTTTCTACAGAACTCTAGTTCTGTAGAAATAATACATGCTTTTTATGGATATATTTAGAGATGGAGAGAGGGCTCAGTGGTTAAAAGCACTGACTTCCAGAGGACCCAGGTTCAATTCCCAGCACCCATATGGCAGCTCACAGTGATTCATAACTCCAGTTCCAGGGCTCTGATACCCCCTTCTGGCCTCTGTGGGTATGCATACATGTGGTGCACAGACATTTACTCTTCCTGCATGTATGTGGCTTGCAGACTTACTCAGGCATACACACATACACATAAAACAAATATTTTTAAAAATTATAATAACAAGATTTTGTGGTTCACAGATGTTGTATGATATTCAGCTGATAGTGTGCACAAACAGCTTTCTGGATGCAGGCCCTAATTCCTTTCTGACTATCTGCAGTGGCAGAATTGGAGTGGCTACAGCAACACCCAAAATATTTATCAGCTCATACTTTTATAAAAAGTTCTGGGGCAGTTAAGAGCACTGACTGCTCTTGCAGAGGACCTGAGTTCATTGTCTGATCAGAACTGTTTCTCCAGTTCCAGGGGATCCAGCATCCTCTTCTGGCCTCTGCAGGCCCTGCATATGAGTGGTACACATACATACACGCAGGCAGAGCACTTACACATGTGAAATAAGAATAAATGAATCTTCTTAAGAAATGTATTCATGCCAGGTGGTGGTAGCACATGACTTTAATCCCAGCACTCGGGAGGCAGAGGCAGGTGGCTCTCTGTGAGTTCGAGGACAGCCTGGTCTACAGAGTGAGTTCCAGGACAGTCAGGGCTTCGCAGAGAACCCTGCTTGGGAGAAAAAGTGTTCCTTTAATTCATTTTTGTTTTTGTTCTTTTTTAAGACAAGGTCTCATGTAGCCCAGGTTAGATCCCAGTTCCCTGTGCAGCCGAAGCTGACCTTGGACACTTACCTCATCCTTCTCTGTGTTCCCCGCTGCCAGCCTTGCAGGTTTCTACGACCACACCCTTTCCTAGAGAGATTACTAAACTCCAGTCATGGAGCGGATGCCTTTATAGGTTCTTTTCAGCAAGAGCCTTTTAAAGCTGTCCTGAAATCATGTTTAATTTTAGATTAAGTCGGGCTTAATTTTTGAGACTGAGATAGAGTTTATTTTTCAAGTTTTCTCAAGGTATCAGGGGCCAATAAAAGTCTGTATACTCAAGACATATAACTTTTAAAAATATTTTTATTTATTCTCCAACAACTTCATGCATATACCCAGTGGATCTTGTTCATGCTCACCTCCAACCTCACCCCTCCCACTCCCACCTGTCACTCACACCACACCCTTCCTTGCTTCATCTCTTCTTTTTATCTTTTTAAACTCAGAGTCCAGTTAGTGCTGCTTGCTGGGATGCTGGCTGATTTAAGGTGTACAACTTGACAACTCAATATACGTTACATTATGAAATGATTGTCACCCTTGAATTAACGTATTCATCATATTTGTGCATGTGTGTGTTTGTGTGTGCATCACACATGGTGGAGACACATGACTCTCTGAGCACATTTCAAGTATACAATACTGCAGTTTTAACTCTAGTATCACACTGTGCAGTAAACCCACAGAACACATCTTCTGTCTATCTCCTTCTTTCCCTCACACTGGGCCCAGGAAAACCCACTTTCACTTTCTGCTTCCATGGACTCCATCTTTTGATTCTTCATGATGTGATCATGTGGCTCTTGTTTTCCAGTCACTGGCAGGTTTCACTTGCTATAATGTCCTCCAGATTCAACCTGGCTATTGCAAGGAGAGCGTTTAAATGCCATTTACTTATGCATCTGTCCAGGTACTTTGACCTCGGCTGTCTGAGATGTCTAGCTGTGGACCAGTTAGGTGACTTGGTGGGTAACAGTGCTTGCCACCAAGTCTGATGGCCTGAGTCTGATTCCCAAAACCAAGAGGGTGGAAGGAGAAAACTGACCTCCACAAGTTGTCCTCTGACCTCCACACATGTGCCTCTTCCTCTATCTTCCTCATTCTCTTCCTTTCCTTATCTTCCTCCTCTTCCTCTTCTTGTACTCCCTCCTTTCCCTCCTCCACTTTAGACATCACCTTCCTTCCTCCTCCTCGTATTCCTCAATTCCCCTGAGAGCTACCCCATCATATCAGTCTGCAAAGAGCTATCTTTGCTTAAGCATTCTATGAAATCCTCATTTTCAACACAGAAAGGTCTCTGCATGGTTCTCCTGCAGAGTGAGCAAATTGTGATCGCCTACCCAGGCCTTATCGATGTATTATTTCCAGTGTCACTATTGGTGCTCCTTACACATCCTTCCATGTGCCCACTTTGCTCTTAGAGCACTTCTGTCACATGGTACTGAGATATGTTATTACTGCCCAGCTGATAAAAAGGCTCCTTCTAACACTGATTTAATTCTATCGAATTTCCTGTAAGGTGAACTGTGCAGCTAACACTCCTGCCTTAGCAGTAGGAGGGGATTTATCTCTCCAGACCCCTGCAAACAGCAGGCATGCTTTCCATGGAAGGGGCTTCCCCAGTTTGCAGAGGTGACTCCACCCACCCGTGCCATGGATGAAAGAATGAATAGAAAGACATTGCCTATCCCTGGCCTCCACTAGGCACAGCAAGGATGGATAATGAGCATGGAGTCTGCACTCCTCAGGGAAAACAGACAGCTCCAGGCCCCTGGTCAGAGGTTGATATCCCTGGGACCTGTCTTCAGCCAGCCTTGACTGTGCATGAGTAAGGAGGTGAGTCTCTGTCTTCATTCTCTTTGAGTGGTTACTCAAGGATAAGGGACAGTCTCTGTAAGGACATTACTGGAAAGGTAGGGGGAGCGGGTGTTTCTGCTTTGCTTGAGTTCGGAAGGTCCCCAGGCTTCCCTTTCTTGACTCAGTCGTCACCTGAGACTTAACTTTACCCAACAGAACTGTGACAAGTGTGGCTGGTGGCGGGTATCGAGAATTTTCCAAGTGTTTGGGAAGTACGCACCACTCAGGCTTCTCATTTTCTGACATGAAAATCAAGAACAATGACTGACGTTGATCTCAAGGGAAACATTACGCTCAATGTTGTAAAGTAATCAGTTGCTCTGTCTCCTTCCTTCCCCCCTCTGCTTTCTTCCTTCCCTCTTCTGTTCTTCCCTGTCTTCTATTCTTCCTCCCCCTGTTCTCTCCCTTTTTTCTTCCTTCCCACTTCCCTTTCTTCCATTCTTTCCACCCTTCCTTCTTGTCTGTATTCTGTTCTTCACTTTCTTCCTTCCTTCCTCTAGCCTTTTCCTCCTCCATCATCTTACAACACAATCAACTTCTTACAGAAAGACAAATCTGAAGTTTATCTACAAATGCACATTGCATTATTTTTGGTTGCGAGCAAGGATCGAAACAGGGTCTTAGTATATATTCCAGATTTGTTCTAGAACTCATAATAGCCCTTCTTCAACCCCCTGAGAACTGAGGCTCCAGATGTGCACCATCATTCCCCATTCATTATAATCTGAAAAAAACACAAAGCTGAAGACAACTTTACTGTGTAAAATAAAAACAAAATAACACTTACCAAGTGGTTGTTTTGCTGGAACTGTGCATAGAATTCTTTTAGTATTTTTTATTGCACTTATTTAGTGTGTGTGGGAGTGCCTGTATGGCTCTGTGGCACATGTATGAAGGTCAGAGGACAACTTGAGGAATCATTTTTTTTTACTTCCATCATGTGGGTCCTGGGAATATAACTCAGATTTTTTAACTTGACAGCAGGTATTTTTATCCACTGAGACATTGCATAGGCAGAGATCAAATGCACTGGTTCAACCCATCCTCACTGCAGCTCCATGAAATGTGTGGAGAGTATTGCTCACTTCACTGGATTGACAGCGAAATCAAAGACTTCCCCGTGTTACCCATGTGATATAGAATTGGCTGTATATTTTCTGCCAGCCTCATAAGGCAGACAATTGCCCAGTCAGTTACAGTAACAGGGGAAAATATCCTATGGATGATAATATCAAAGACACAAAATCTGCTTTGAAACCAACTACAATTTTACTCTTTTTTTTTTTTTTTTTGGTTTTTCGAGACAGGGTTTCTCTATGGCTTTGGAGCCTGTCCTGGAACTAGCTCTTGTAGACCAAGCTGGTCTCAAACTCACAAAGATCTGCCTGCCTCTGCCTCCCGAGTGCTGGGATTAAAGGCATGAGCCACCACCGCCCGGCTACAATTTTACTCTTAATACTGGACTCTATAGGGCAGGGGAGACAGCTCAGTGACTAAAGTGCTTGGTGCCCAAGCTTAATGAGTTGATTTTGGATTCTCAAATCCACATAAGAATCATCAGTAATATCAGAGGTAGGAAGCAAGGAGAGGTGGAGTCAGCAGAAGCTGGGAGCTCACTGGCCAGCCAGCCTCACCGCAAGTGTAATCTCCAGGTTCGGTGAGAGACCCTGTCTCAAAAAGGAAGGTGACATGTAACAGAAAGCACCTAATGTTAGCCTCCCTACAGCCCTATGGGAAAGTCTCAGACTCTCTTAGCTCCAGTAAAGTCATTCCTTTTCCCTTTTCACCTCAGCACCAAACTGGAGCATCCTTGAATCAATCAATCTTTCTCTTTCTTTCTTCCTTCCTTCCTTTCTTTTTTTCTTTTTGAGGTGTGTACACAATTACCTGGTTTCATTTTTATTATTTTATTTTTTTAAAAAGAAAAAAGCTATCTTTTTAAATAAATTATTTAACTTTATTTTATGTGTGTTAGTGTGAAGGTGTCAGATCACCTGGAACCAGAGTTACAGATAGTTGTGAGCTGCCATGTGGGTGCTGGGAATTGAACTCGGGACCTCTAGAAGAGCAGTCAGTGCTCTTAAACGCTGAGCTATTGCTCCAGCTCCCTAAACTATTATTTTTTCATTTTACATACCAATCCCAGTTCCCACTTCCTCCCCTCCTCCCATTCCCTCTAACTATCCTCCCACTCCCCATCCAATCCTCAGAGAGGGTAAGGCACATTGCTTTGGGGGAAGGTCCTACTATATCTAGGCTGAGCAAGGTATCCATCCAAAGAGAGCAGGTTCCCTAAAAGCCAGTACATGCAGTAAGGATAAGTCCCGATGCCATTGCCAATGGCCCCACAGTCTGCCCCAGTCCCAGTTGGGTCCTATGCTGGTTCCTTTCCTGTATGGATGGAGTTGGTGAGCTCCCATTAGCTCAGGTAAACTGTTTCAGTGGGTGAACCCATCATGGTCTTGATCTCGTTGCCCATACTTGCACTCCTCCCACTCTTCAACTGGACTTTGGGAGCTCAGCCCAGTGCTCCGCAGTGGGTCTCTGCCTCTGTTTCCATCAGTTGCTGGATGAAGGTTATATGGTGACATTTAAGATATTCATCGGTCTGACTACAGGGCAAGGCCCTGTAAATGACATTGTCCTGTGTCTATGGACAGACTCCCAGCAGTTAAGCCTCATTCTTCTCCATCCTTTTCCCTCCAATCCAATCCATCAGCAGGAGCTGGTGATGTCGCCTCCAGAATCTGCTCTATGCATCTGTTGCTCCTGGTTGAGAAGTCTTCTGCTACTTAGCATCCGGCAGCACCCCTCACATCCAAGACTATTCGAATAGCCTTCTGATGTCTTTGTGCCTCCAACTTTGGCATCAGACATTCTTCAGTTGAGAGCCCTTGTCACCTTGCCCATTTGGGAAACTAAAACAGAAATGCTTGACGAATATGGCTCAAATAAGTAAAACAAGACAGAATCCTTCAGACAAGCCAGTCATCCCTTGTTGCCCTGAAGAAGTGATAGAGACGTTTACTGGTCTGGGTGCCAGTTGAAGAGGAATTAAAAATATAGCCACCAAAGGCACATTTGCCAAGGCAGCATCTCAAGGATGGAGTGTGGGAATTTTTCTGTGATTCTCAATGAACTGAGTCTTTCTCATATACCTCAATCTCTCTGTCTCTGTCTCCCTGTCTCTCTCTGTCTCTTTCTGTCTGTCTGTCTGTCTCTGTCTTTCTCTCTCTCTCTCTCTCTCTCTCTCTCTC
>JAQHUG010000374.1:602640-619595 GCA_028555095.1 Dicrostonyx torquatus | reverse complement strand
GTAGAGGTATCACCTTGGCACAGATAACCCCTGCTTCCCTGAACTCACTCCCAGATCCCCAGAGCCTTAGCCCTGGAGCCTGCTGCTTTGTGAGGTCCTAGGACCCCGCAGCTGGAAGGGGGAGCTGGGCTGGGCTGGGAAAAAAATCCAGTACCCGGCCAGGGCCCTGCACCCGAATGACAAGAGCTCCATTGGTCCTCTTGTCTGTTCTTATACCAATACCAGGCTATTTTTTAGTACTGTAGCTCTGTAGTAGAGTTTGAAGTCAGGGATTGTGAGGTCTCCAGAAGTTCCTTTATTGTACAGGACTGTTTTGGGTATCCTGGGTTTTTTTTAACTTTTCCATATGAAGTTGAGTACCAGTCTTTCGAGGATGGTGAAGAATTTTGCTGGGATTTTGATGGGCATTGTGTTGAATCTGTAGATTGCTTTTGGTAAGATTGCCATTTTTACTATGTTAATTCTGTCTACCCAACAGCATAGAAGATCTTTCCACTTTCTGGTGTCTTCTTCCTTTTTTTTTCAAAGATTTAAAGTTCTTGTCATACAAGTCTTCCACTTGTTTGGTTAGAGTTACTCCGAGATATTTTATGCTATTTGTGGCTATATTGAAGGGTGATGTTTCTCTAATTTCTTTCTCAGCCCATTTATCATCTGTGTAAAAGAGGGCTACTGAACTTTTGAGTTAATCTTGTATCCTGCTACATTACTGAAAGTGCTTATGTGTTATAGAAATTCCTTGGTAGAATTTTTGGGGTTGCTTATGTAAACTATCATATCATCGGCAAATAGTGAGAGTTTGACTTCTTTTCTGATTTGTATCCCCTTGATCTCCTTTTGCTGTCTTATTGCTCTAGCTAGGACCTCAAGAAAGGATCTCTTTCCTTGTTCTGCATCTCTGTCCTTTGCCCATCTTGACTGTCCTGTTCCCTTTAGTTCTCCTCCCTCCTCCCCTTCTTCTCCCCTTCTCCCCGCACCTCCATGCTCCAGATTTTGTCAGGCAATCTTGTCTATTTCCCCTGTCCCGGAGGATCTATGTATTTATTTTCTCTTAGGGTTCTCCTTGTTACTTAGCTTCTCTGGGGTCGTGGATTTTATGTATGAATGAATGTTTGCTTACCTGTGTGCAATTACACCATATATGTGCAGTGCCTATACAGGCCAGGAGAGGGCATCAGATTCACTGAAACTGGAGAACCATGTGGGTTCTGGAAACTGAACTCTGGCCCTCTGGAATTTTAACCGATGCATGCTTTTAACCTCTGAGTCATCTCTACAGCCCCTTCTAGTTTTTCTGTGACTATTATACTTGACACCATGTGTAGATAGACTCTATAAAGTAGTCCCACACTAGCTCAGATCTAAGTATAATGAAGGGTTCTTTATTTAGGGGTGGACTCACAGATCACAGTAATCTGCAAGAGCAGGCAACAAAAACTGAACCCAGCATCAGAGGGGGGGGGGCGCACAAGCATTTATAGTACAAGAGACCACGCCCAAATAGGCTGGACTCTTAAAGACTGTAGGCTTGAAGGAGTTCCCACAGTAACCATGCCTTCAAGGTCTGACCATGTTGTAGCATGTCAGAATTTCCTCCCTTCTTTAAGATTATACAATATTTCATTGTGTCCCCCCTCAAAGGATATCTGCTTTCTTCCTCCTCTGGCTATTGTAAACACAGACACTGTGGATGTAGGTGACAGATAAGCTTTCAATAAACAGCATTTTCAGCCTCTTGTCTATTACCTTTTCCTCTCCTATGGACATCAGACACATCAGCCCCAAGAGCAGGGGCTGAAATTCAGGGAAACACCATCAATGCTCCTTGACATAATGTGAATGTGGCTCAGAAGCTTCCTGCCTCTGTCCATCCTCTTCAGTCTCTGCAGAGCATCAGTGAGAGGCTTTCCTCTGCACTCCTTTCCCAGTCCATGGAGACCACAGAAGTCTCCGGGGTCCAGATCTCTGGCTTAAGTTTGCATGTCTACTCCTCACGGGGCGGGCAGTCCACTTGACAACTTCAAGAGCTCAAGGCAGCAAAGAAAGAAAGGTAGTGTGTGTGTGTGTGTGTGTGTGTGTGTGTGTGTGTGTGTGTGTGCGGGCGCGCGCACGCGCGCGCATGTGTGTGTGCCAAGAACACTTCTTTTCAAGGTAAATTGAAATGTTTTGTTCTTGGGCATCTCTTTTTCTAAGCAGAAGCTGAATCTGTATAGGCATCAGAGTCTCCACCACAGTCAGATTCAGCAGGAAAGGATCATTACTTCTCTACTCTCAGCTATCAGGTATGAAGACCTAATGCTATTCTTTGTAAGTAAAATCAAAGAAGAACTGCTTTTCTTTTATAGAGTACCCAAGATATCAGGTCCACATTACAGATTCTGAACATTTTAGAGGCACTAAACGGCTTCATCCTCAGGAATAGTGAGTAGTCTTATCTAAAAATATAGGTATCTGATATATATGAGCAATAAATTATGGATATATTCGTAGACATAATAGATAATAGATGTATAGATAATTGATATGAGATATATAGGTGCATAAGTTTCCAAATATGTGTGTTGATATCTATGAAATAGATGATAGGTCGGTAGATATATGATAGATAGATAGATAGATAGATAGATAGATAGATAGATATAGAGATAGAGATAGAGATAGAGATAGAGATAGATAGATAGATAGATAATAGGTAAATAGATAGGATGGGTGGGTGGATATATAGAAAGACAGAACTGACATAGATGAGTCAAGTAGCTTTTGCATATCAGAATTTTATCAGTGGAAAAATATCCTGTTGTGCTTGTCCCTCACAATTTACAACCTTTGTTTCTTCATCCTGTGTTTTACCATCCCAAAGAATTCACTCATATTGTACAACATGGATGACCCCAAAGCACGTAACAATTGCTCTTACATTATGGAATATGTGTAAAGTACTAAAGAGACTAAGTTTTCCCATAGACAAAGTGTTTCAAATCTTTCAACCACTTTCAGCTAAAGTTCATGTTCCTCATGCCTCCGTCTCTCTGGCCCCTCGGGATCTGATCTCTGTGCACCATGTCCTTCTTTATAAATGTTTGTGGAATTAAAGGCCATAGTCGATCAGTTAGGACTGTAATAATTGAAGGGATGTCAACAGCTGTTCATACCTAGAGTTAAAATTGGTCAGAATCCTTATTCCTTTTTACATAACCTTAAGATAAATCATTTCTCCATGTCTCCAATCCTAATTCCTCAAAATTTTCCAATTGGCCACTAGAAAAATATTATTATCTTTAACTCTTGCATTCACAAAATTCATAAGGGCTCCTGATCATAGAACTCAAGAGGACCGTCCAAGGCCCTTTTCATCCCTGAAATCCTTGTACAAAGAATGTCTTTACTGTTGATTTTCTCATATATACCATGAGTTATCTGTGACCCTTAGACCCAATTTTTGGTAACTACATTAAATTGTCCATTTTGTACTGCTGCTATTGACTTGGTTCAAGGACTGGTAAACATTTTTGAGGCAGGATAATCTCTGAATATTCTGTCCCTGGGCTTCAGAGCTCTGGCATATCCGTACGTGTATATACAAATGAGTTTCCCCAAATGTTTCTAAGGGTGTCTCACTGCATTTGAAGTTATGGGTGGTGGCACGGAAAAGAATTTGCGAAGAAGGTGAGGTGGTTAGGCAAAGAGAGATCAATGGGAGGCCAGAAATGGAAGAGGAACTTCAGACTTAGGGCAGAAGACTTCTCATAGGAATACAGAGGGTTCCACCAGTTGGTGATAACACCACTTTTAATTTTTAAAACACATCTTGTTGATGACTAATTAGTAAGACTTCTGTTTAAGATGGTAAAGACATTCAAATAGAAGCCAAAACCCAGTTCCAGAAGCCCCGGGAAGCTCTGTGGCCTAGAGTTAACGTTAGCATTGAGACATCCTTAATAGAAACCAATAACAGTCATCATTTTCAGGGCTCACATTGGTCTGCATTTTATAGCTGTCATTGATATAGCTATGATTTAATTTTTTCCCAAAAAGTTCTTGAGGATATTTGATTATATACCCAATTGCTTGAAAAAATGTGTATGGGGCATAGCTGAATTTGGCGCAGTTTCTGCAAAGACATTACACCCAACTAATGTCTACCAAAACACAGGTCCTATATAATTTCTCTGAAATTGAGACCTGATGACACCATGATCAAGGTTCATGCTGTCTATAATAAACATCTGTTCATACCAAAATGTTAAATATTTGTAAAAACCTAGAAACTAAACAGAGAAAGGAAAAGAGACCAAGCATGGAGTGGAGGAGATTTGTCATTCATGTGTAGAGTTCTCTGCACACCCTAGCTCTAGACAGCCTTCTCTGTGCTTTAGGCAAATCGCTAATATCAGAGCTTAATGCTTCAGCTTCAGATAAGAAATCACATGTTTTTCTTTTGTGTGATGCTGAGGATTGAATCTAGTGATGTATGCACACCAATCAACTGTAGTTCTGTAGAGGTTTTAAGGGGCTAATATATATCTACGCCCACTCCCTCCCTCAGCTCACCTTGTCTCCCCACAACATACCTCCTGTTTCCATCCCACCCAACATCCTATCTTTTTATTTTAAAGCCCACTAAGTTCAATTAGTGCTGCCCATATGCTATGTTTGGGGTCATCCACCAGGACATGGGCAACCTAACAATGAAAATCCCCACACCTGCAAAAGAAAAGCAACTCTTTCTTCCTCTGCTTCCATCAAGGTCCTCAGCTAGGGACAGAATATTGGGAGCCCATCCCTACTCCCTGTTGAAATTTTTAACTCTGTTCTCCTAAGATGCAGTTATTGTATGAGGCACTGTTCTGAGATGTGGAGGTTGGAAGGCAGTTTGGGCTGCCTTGTGATCTCTGTGATGGGTTTGGAGTTCTAGTAAGGAACTGGGTTCCAAGGAGCCATCTAGATTCTACTAAAAAAGGAAGAATCAGCTCTGTGAAGATAGAGGATTTGTCTGAGGATAAGCTATTGGTGAATATACTAAGGTATTGAATGTGTCTGGTATTTGCAAAGACAGAAATCATACTTCTAAGAACCTGGCTTGGTAAATGCTCAATTGAAGGCAAAGGATGATAAAAATACTGAGGTGATTATTTGGTAAATATATTTACTTATCATAGCAAGGCATGGAATCAAATGTCTATGTACAGAAGAGAAATAAAGGAGAGGAAAGGAGAGAAAGAAGAGCACGGACAGACTGAGATATCTACAGAGACAGGGAAAGGGAGGGAGGGAGAGAGAGAGAGGGAGGAAGAGAGGGAGGGAGAGAGGGAGGAGAAAGGAGGGGAGGAAAGGAAAGAAGAGGAGAGGAGAGGAAAGAATGAACTAGTTTATCTTCACAGGCAGAAAATTGGAACAAAGGCTGTCAATGATCTATCATCTAGGACTTTGGGAATCAAATCTGGAGGCTGGAATTTTACAACATTGGATTCAGTTGATCTGGGAGAGAACGACAGTTGTATTTGTCCTGTTTTCCCATGGTGAGGTCACATAACGATGTACAAAGCAGTGATCATTCTGGGAGAAGCATGAATGCTTTGTCCAGGAGAAATGCTTGAGGGAGACCGGTGAGATGACTCAGGGAGTAAAGGCGCTCACCTCCGAGCCTGATAGCCTGAGTTAGATTTCCAGGGTCCATGGGACAGGAGAGAACTAAGTCTGGTAAGTTGTCCTCTGACTTTCCCACATGAACCTGGTGCATGTGCACGTGTACGTATGCACACGTAAGTAAATGCAGTTTTTAAAAATGAAATGTTGGAAGGAAATTAGAAATGTTTTCTTGAAGAAGAAACAAGATTAGAAACTAAAAAAGTCTAAAGTGGAGAAAATCTGGTAGATGATGAAGCAGACTCTCTGAGGCAGTTCTCCTCATCCTCAAACCATTACTATTGCTGTTGCTTTGATAAAATGCCCTTCCTGATCTTTTTATGTGGTGGGTGAGGGGCATCTCCACTTCTGCATTAGACTCATACTCCTCTACAAATGAGTAGCCTTCAATATCGAAATAATGTGCTTCATAAGCACTGTGATTGCTCTAGATTCGTCTGACATCCCTGTCTTTAGGGCTTTTCATTGGCTCTATGTTCTGTAACAGTTCCTAACAGAAGAGAAGAATGTTGCTTTGAATTGTTTAGGAAATGTGTTTGCTAATAATCGCAATGTATAAAAGAAAATACACATATTTAAGAGAAATAAAAGAGAGATGGGGAAATGAGAGGAGGGGAGAAGAGGAGGAGGAGGAGGAGGAGGAGGAGGAGGAGAAAGAGGAACAACAACAACAATGCAGATAAAATTAAAAATAAATCTTCAATAACAAATAAGATGTACCTAATTCATACCAGGACTTAACAGTGCTGAATAAAATAGCAAAGTCCTCATGACATGTTTCTGACATAAATAAAAGCTCAGTGGATCATAGAGGTTCAGATGGTCACATGTTTTCTATACATTTAGATGAGCAGCTGTAGCATTTATCTCAAGAATATGAAGAATCTTTCTCTTAGCCTGTTTCCAGCAGTCGTTGATATGATTAAGTCACTAAAGACTCAAATCACTGAACAACTTTCTAATTACTTTTACTATGAAGGACACATGTTAACAACTGGTTTGTCTCTCTGCAGATGGAAAGGCCCCTGGAGTTGGTCAACATGACCAGGGTTCAGCAGTTCATCTTGTTGGGATTGTCCACTAGACTGGACATAAGGGATGCCTTATTTGCTGTCTTCCTGACTCTCTACCTGCTGACGCTCCTGGAGAACACACTCATCATCTACCTCATCTGCAGTCACAGCGAGCTCCACAAGCCCATGTACTTCTTCCTGGGCAACCTCAGCTGCCTGGAGATGTGCTATGTGTCCGTCACCATGCCCACCCTGCTCGTGGGACTGTGGACGGGGCCCTACCATATTTCCTTTACACCCTGCATGACCCAACTCTTCTTCTTCGTCGCCCTCATCTGCACAGAGTGCACCCTCCTGGCCTCCATGGCCTATGACCGCTATGTGGCCATCTGCCGCCCACTGCACTACCCACTGCTCATGAGGCCCCAGGTCTGCCTGGGCTTAGCCTTGTCTTCATGGCTGGGTGGGCTGGTGGTCTCAGCAATAAAGACAAAATGCATTGCAAGCCTGAGCTACTGTGGCCCCAATGTCCTCAACCAATTTTTCTGTGATGTTTCCCCTCTCCTCAACCTGTCCTGCACCCATGTGGCCCTCACAGAGCTGGTAGACTTCATCTCAGCCATTGTCATCTTCTGTGGGACACTCCTGGTATCCCTGGCTTCCTATTCAGCCATTGGAATGGCCGTACTCCGAATGCCATCAGCTGCTGCCCGGCGCAAGGCCTTCTCCACCTGCGCCTCCCACCTGGTGGTGGTGGGCATCTTCTACTCAGCAGCTCTCTTCATCTACTGCCGCCCCAGTCGTATCAAGTCCATGGACCTCAACAAGGTGCTGTCTGTCATCTACACAGTGGTCACGCCCCTCTGCAACCCCATCATCTACTGTCTGAGGAATAAGGAGGTCCACACTGTGCTGAAGAAGACCCTTCACTGGCCTTGACCATTGTCATACATCACTGGACTCCTCTCTCCCTGGACCAAAAATTTGTTGAGGTCTGGGGATGTAGCTCAGTGGTACACCTCTATCGTAGCATGCACAGGCCCTGGGTTTGATCCCAAAAACCATTGAAAAAAGAACTACAAATATTTCTTGGCTCCAAAACTCCATAGACCTTCCTTAAACTACAAAGAAAAATAGAATAAAAACTTTTCATTTAATATGTAGTAGCAACACACCAAACACTACCTAAATCTGAAATATCTAAGGAACAATCAGAAAAGCCCAACAGAAAATAAGGCAAATATGAGCTAGTGGCCAGTGATCCACTACTTAAGTCATAACCCAAGGAATGTAGCTAGAGCATCCCATTATTGTTATTTCTAGGAGACTAATACATTTTAACTGAATGCATCTATTTCTCCTGAAAAATGCAGGTAGCTAGGTGTGCAGAATCCTTGTTGCTTAACATTTGCAGAGTGTATGCAACCTAAATATCTACTGATGGATGGATTAAACCATCCATATTAAGTGTGAGGCAATCAATGTACTTTTAAATAATAATAAAATAATTTGTGTCACAGTGGGTATCAACATTAAATTTAAAAAATCAAACAAGGGGCTGGAGAGTTTGCTTGGTAGTTAAGGGAGCTTGCTGCTTTTGCAAGAGGACCTGTGTTCAGTTCCCAGCACACACACATATACACACACATACACACACCACACACACGAAGCAGCTCACAATAGCCTGTAACTATTACTCTGAAGAATCTGTCACCTCCTTCTACCTGCACTCATGTGCACATACACACAGAGATATGTGAGTGAGTAATAACAAAGTTTACAACTGTATTAGCATGTATTAATTATACTAAATGGCTTCGTTATGGCATTTTCTTGCATGTATATAATGTATTTGATCGTGTTCACCCCTCATGACCTTCACTTGTCTTCCTCCCACCCCCGCTGGTCTCTTTCTTCTTCCTAATAAATTTCAGCTTCATGTCTTTTCTATTTGTTGGCCTGTATTAACTGTGCACATCACTGTTTTGTGGCAGGAAGATGGAAGGCTAACTCCCTTGTCTGAATTGTTCCGTTCTTTCCTGGCTCTTCAACACCAGCCGTGTTAAACGGGTTATATACCTGTTATAGACAGGTTGCCTGCTCCACATTGGCATTCTTCTCTATACTAAGGATCATTCAACTGAAAGCTGGAACAGGTGTTGGTTGTTGTTGTTTTGTTTTGTCTTTTCACCCTTACATACTTCACATTCCAAGCATGGTCTTTACATTAAATATGAAATCAGCCCACGTGGGTCTGGAGAGATGACTCAGAACTTGAGAACACACACTGCATGTGCAGAGGGCCCAACTTCAGTTGCCAGCACCTATGTTAGGTGGCTCAGAACTGCCTGGAACTCCAGCTCCAGTGCATCTGTGGCCACTGCAGGTGTCTGCACTAAAAAACACAACCCCCCATACACACAGAGAGAGAGAGCACACATCCACATAATTTATAAAAAGAAATCGCTCTAACTGGGAGTGGTCTGCAGGCCTTTCTATTAATCTCTAAAAGGTATCAGTAAAATCCTTTCTTTCCTGCCACTCCTCCAAATTCTCAGGGGCAAAGAAGTCTCTGAGGTCCAGAGCTTCTTTCTAAGGCTGTGTTCCTGCCTCCTCATCTTAGTGCAGGCAGAGACTCCAGAGCCACGAAAAGAATGGTAGGTATGCTTGGAACGTCTATTTCAGCACCAGGAGCAGCTGTTCCCTGGATGTACTGAAGAAGGGCTGTCTGCCTGTCTCTTGGCATGTGCTCTGGGCAGCAGCTGAATAGCAGAGCCTCCCATCACACCTGTGAGGAAGGACTAGCACCTGCTGCCTGCAGCCACCAGGTGAGAAGCTCCACTGTTGTTCATTGGGGGTGAAGGCAAGGAGGCTCAGTGAACACAGATATTGACTGTTGGGGGAAACAAACAAATTTAAGCATCAGAGAAACTGACGAAGAGGTGATAAAGATAATCGCATCTACACATTAAATATTAGTAATGAAGCATGGCCCACCTAAGTGGCTTCCTGGGGACCAGGTAGGGTGGGAGAGACATTCTGTATGACTTCAAAACTGTTAGCCATGATTCTGTACCACCCAAAAGAGGGCTGGCATGCAGTCGTTACTGTTGAATAGATTCAGCTCATTCTAGGGAAAGAGTGACCCCTCCTACATCCCAGAATAGATAAGCAAGACTGAGTATATTGACCAACTTTCCAAGAGTCATAGCTCTTCCAGGGATTGTAGAATAAAGTCCAACTGCTTGCCATGCCAGCAGTTCCTGATGCATTTTTTTTTAAATCCATTGTTTATTCCACCACACTTATTCCCTTCCTGTTAGCAAATTACTAATTAGCCTGTATGTATATCTGTGTGAGGGTGCTGGATCCGGCGTTACAGACAGTTGTAAGCTGCAATATGGGTGCTGGGAATTGAACCCGGGTCCTCTAGAAGAGCAGGCAGTGCTCTTAACCACTGAGCCATCTCTCCAGCCGCTCCTGATGCATTTTGTTTTGTGTGTATCCTTAGATTTCTATCTTTTTTATTGAGTTTGTTCTTTGACAACCTTTACAAGTATAAAGTGGATTCTGATTAGAGTAACATCCCTGGCCTCTCTAATGGTCCTCCTGTCCCTATTAACCCTCTTCTCTCCATCTCTAATGGTCCTCCTATCCCTATTAACCCTTTTCTCTCCATAGTTCCCTTTCTAGCACTCATGCCTTTTTAAACTATCCACAGGATCCAGTTAGGCATCTCAGTAGGTACAACACTGGAGACAATGACCACCCCTTTTCCAGAATTCATCAGTCAACAATATTCTAGCTAATGACCCTACTTCTTAAATGCCCGTGAAGTAAAGTGCTCTATAGGTCTTTAAAGACTTGTCCTTTCTCATGTGAGAAAGCCTAAATTTTGTTTAGAACAGATACATTCTTTGTAACTCAGAACCCAAGTGGTCTCCACATTGCATTCCCCCCTCATCAATAGGAGAAAAAACAATTCAAGAATACAGATTAACATCTCTACATTTTTAATGATAATAATTTATTTCATGCATGTGTCTATCTTTGTCTCTGTGCCTGTGTCTAGGAAGGGGTAAAAACATGTGCAATACTTGCAGAGGCTAGAAGAGGGTGTCATTCACTTGGAGCTAGAGTCACGTGTATTTGTGACTTTTCTGAAATGGGTGCTAGGAACTGAACTCAGGTCCTATGCAAGAGCAGCAAATGTTCTTAATCTCTGAGCTATCTCTTTAGCTTCCAGTATCCTTATTTTTAAAAAAAGAGCATTGAGTTCAAGAAAGTACATGGAGAACATCATGGTTCCATCTCCTCCAGGGAGTAGAATCATGTCTTATCACTGTATCTCCTTACTGCATAGAGGAGCTGCTGGAAGACAGCATGGGGCTCACACATCTATCTCCAGTTTAATCAGCTTTTCCATGTTCTAGTTCTTGGACTCAGGGTGCTGTGGTGATCCTTTGGTGGTACATTTGCGGTAGTTCTAAAGCTCATATATGGAAATACAAACACTTCTGATTATATAGCCACAAAAAGGATACATGCAGGAGGAGAGTGTGGAGTTGATACAAGTCAGATTCTGGCAGAGTGGGGTGTAAAGAATCTCAGTGGAGGGGAAAAAGCATGGGAGGAGGAGGCCATGGCACATGTTCTTGAGAATGTAGACAGTTTTCCTCACCCAGTAATCAACCTGGGAAATTGTGTGTGTGTGTGTGTGTGTGTGTGTGTGTGTGTGTGTGTGTGTATGTGCAAGTGTCTGCATGTGTGTATGGGCATGTGTATGTATGTGTGTGTTCATGGGTGTGATTGTGTGTGCTAGATATGTTTTGTACAAGTCTGAAGCCATGTCAAGTGTCTCTTTCTATTTCTCTCTACCTTGAGTTTTAACACAAGTTCTCTAGCTGAATGTGGAGATGACCAATTGGATAGTCTGACTGGGAAGCCCCAGGCATTCATCCTCTCTGTTCCACTCCCAGGGCTAGGGTTACAGGTGCATGCTACCACACCCAGTTTGTACACAGATGATTGTATCTGAACTCAGGGCCTCACGCATGGATAGAAGTCACTTTACAGTCTAAGGTATCTCTCCAGCACTAAAGGTGACCTTTCTAAACACTGAAGGCAATTCTACTCAAGGATCCAGAAGTTCACTGGGTCAGTACTCTTGTTTAAGATTACCACTAGAATCCAAACTCAGCTTCTTGAGGAGCTCGTTTCATTAAGAAATAAAGAACGCTGCTTCAGATCAGGCTAGTGCTCAGTTGGAGAAGGGACCACGTTTGGAGAAAAAGATAGATCCAGTCAACCACAGTGGACACTGGCATGAACTTTGATAAAAATGTGAATGATAGCTACCACCCACATGGTTGTGCTTTGCAATATAATATTCTCAATAATTGCATGAGGAAAAGTGACAATGTACCTATTGTAGATTTGAAAACTGTTGAAAGACTGTGGCAAAATTCAAACTTATATCATTTGTCATGGAATGCAGATGGACTTGGGAACTTTGGCTCAAGGGCAAAGGAAAAATGATTGCATAATAGCCAGGAGATGCTACTTGGAATAGAAGATTTAGTGCCTGGAAACTGTGGACTGCTGGATTCACATCAGAACCTCAACTTCATACTCTGTATGAAGTCATGCACTCAGCTCCCTATGTCTCTAGGACCCAGTTAGCTCATGACCTTTATGCTTGGCCCATGTCTTTAAGATCAAATATTTCCCAATGTTTCCAAATTTGGAACCTTGAGAAGCTGATTCTCTGTAACAAGAATAAAGGTTGTAATAAGCCTGGCATGCCCCATATTCCTCACAGTTCCTGCTCCTCAGACTCCCAAGAGGATCTGTCTCATAACCTTTTCTTGGCTATTGTGAGTAGAGCAACCTGGATAAGCAAGTGTCTCTGTGGTAGAATGTGGAGTCCTTGTGAAAACGCTAGGGAGTAGCATGATTGTGTCTTATGATCAGTCTGCTTTTCTCCTTCTGAGGAACCTCCATATTGACTTCATAATAGCTGCAGCTGCACTGGTTTATATGGAGTAAGGGTTTCTCTTTCCTCACTGCACGACACCATATGTTGTAAAAACGAACAAACAAAACATAATTTTTCTTTTGTTTTTTTTTTTCAAGACAGGATTTCCTCTGTGTAACAGTTCCTGGCTGTCCTGGAACTCATGCTGTAGACCAGGCTGGCCTCAAACTCACAGAGATCCGCCTGCCTCTGCCTCCCAAGTGCTGTGATTAAGACCATGAACCACCACTGCCCGATTGTTGTAAAATTTTTTAAGAGTCTTAATCATTACTAGTTTGCACACTCACCAAAGAGAATAAGTATTCCTCTTTCCTCACCGCTAAGTCAGCAATTGTTGAAAAAAAAAATAAGTCTTAGCCATTCTGATTGGGGTAAGATGAAATCTCAAAGTAATTTAGTTAACATTTCCCTGATCACTGAGAATGTTGAGCATTTTAAAAAGATATTTCCTGGCCATTTGTATTTCTTCTTTTGAGAACTCCATTCATCTAAAGTCCATTTTTTTAATTTTTTTAAAATTTGTACTGGTCCCTTGAGAATTTCACAGAATGTTTTAAACCCATTCACCCTTCCTCCAGCTCCTCCCAGGTCTACCCTGACTTTCCCACCCCCCAATTCTGTGTCTCTTTTACTCCCCTCTTTTGTATTTACACCAGTTAAGTCTAATTTGTTTTGCCCACGCATTTGTGTGCGTGTGGCCTCCTACTGGAGTATGGCCAGCTCCCCAGGACCTACACTCTTAATAAAAACTGACTCCCCCCTTTCTCAGATGCTATCGGTTGCCGACAGTGCCTCTCCTGGAGTGAGACTTCGTGCCCTGCTCTCCTCTTCCAGTTGGGAATTCGCCCAGCTTGGGCTTAAACAGACAGACCTCAGGCATGCTGCCCCAACCCCACTGAGTTCCTATGTACAGCTGCCCACCGTGTCCCAAAGACTCATCTGCTGCCTCTGGCCCATTCCTTTCAAAACATATTGTATAGATTATGAAATTCTCAAAGAATAAATACAGCTAGAGGCTGACAAGATGTCTCTATGGGTAAAGCACTTGCCACCATGACTGAAGACTTAAGTTTAATTCCTAGGAACCACATGGTGGAGGAAAGAACGGACTCCCGGAAGCTGGCCTCTGACGTCTACTCAGGCCCACACATACATACACCCCAAATAGTAACTAAAAGTAGTGATTTTGAAAGCTAGTGTGGTCTGCAGAGTTAGCTTAGGGATCAAAAGCATGCACTGGCACACAACCACCTGTAACTCCAGCTCCAGAGGGTCAATGTCTCTGAGCTCCTTGGCACCTGCACTTACGAGACCATATACTCTCACACAAACACATACATATGCACACAATTAAAATTAACATAAATCTTTAAAAATAAAAGAGTAAGGCTGGGCAATGGTGGCGTTCACCTTTAATCACAGCACTCGGGACGCAGAGGCAGGTGGGTCTCTGGGAGTTTCAGGACAGTCAGGACTACACAGAGAAACCCTGTCTCAAAAAAAAAAAAAAAGAAAGGAAGGAAAGAAGGAAGGAAGAAAGGAAGGAAAGAAGGAAAGGAAAAGAGAGAGTAAACCACCAAAAACAACCAAAAAAAAAAAAACCCTTTTAATCTCTCATATTCGAATGCAGAGTTTGTGTCAATTTTAAGATGTGGGGGTGGGGAGACATTCGTGTTCACACTAGTTTATTTAAATCAATGTTTGTGCATTGGAACCTCTGCAAGAACTAAAAAGAAAAAGGCAGCAGGGTCAGGGGGGAGGGGACAGTGCCCTTGAATGCATAGTGAGTCCCCACTACAGCAGCCTGGCTCCATGTTTTAGGGAAGTTGCTCATTTCTCAAAGATGGGGTGGGAGTCGTGTCTCCACGGAGAGTTTATGGAAATGCAAAGGGGCGCACATGGAAAAAACTAGAACAACAATCAACTCTCGAAAAAAGAACTTAGAATGCGGTATTCTTAGTGCTGCTCCAAGGTGACCATCCTTCATCCTGTTTTTCTTTTCCTTTATTTATTCATTTTTTTCTCATACAACATACTCCAACCACACCCTCCACTCTGTCTCCTCTCCCTCAGGTCCACCCCTCCTCCTTTTCCCTTCAGAAAAGGTCAGGCCTCCCAGTGATATCAACCAAACTCCACATAACAAGATGCGAGAAGACTTGGCAAATACCCACATATCAAGGCTGGGTGAGGCAACCCAGTAGGAGGAAACATGTCTCATGCACAGGCAAAAGAGTCAGTTAGACTACTGAGAAAACTGACTGGACACAAGGATTAGAATTAATCTAAGTTTTTCTTTCTCATGTGTGTAAGGGCTCATGGGGACAGATGCATGTATTTGTCTGTGCAGATGTCTGTGAACACGTGTACATGTGCATTTAGGGGCCAGAGGAAAATCCCAGATGTCATTCTTCAGGAGCTGTCTGCCTTGTTCTCGGAGACAGGGTCTCTCACTGGCCTAGAGCTTGCCAATTGGGTTAGGTCACCCAGCCAGCAAACCCCAGGGACCTGCCTGTTTCTGCCTCCTACTGCTGTGGCTTCAATCATGAGCCACCAAGCCTGGTTGTTTTTAATTCATAGTTTAATGGTTATTTCATCACTATCCACTAAGTCCAGAAAAGGGAACAACTTATGCGTCCATAAATTGATGAGTAAATTTTTAATACTTTTTGAGATCATAATTACATCATTTCCATTTATCCCTCAAATCACCTTACATGTATCACCTGACCACCCCTCCCCTTGCACTCTCTTTCAAATTCACAGCCTCTTTTTCTTTAATTGTTGGAGAGAGAGAGAGAGAGAGAGAGAGAGAGACTTATTCTGAAGACTGAAATTAGTCCTAACACTTATCAACGCTTTACTGTGTAACTCATCTTTAAGTTAGCCTAGAATTAGTCTAGACTTTGTCCCATCTCAGAGAGATAGAGATATTCTTTCATCAGTATGAAAATGGATCCAAGGGTCCTCCAATCCCACAGGGGTCCTGGGCTCAAATCTGGAGGCTGAAGGTGTTTACATCTTCAGTCTCAAATTAGTCCAGGTGAGAAGGGTCAGCGAGAACCATGATCACTGTTTTTTCCACAGATGACACCTTTTAATGTACAAGGCAAGGAGCAGACACCATAGAGAGACTGGACCGCATCACCCAAAGAAGAGAATAGTCTAGAAGCTCAATAGATGGAGAATCTGAGAGGGGAGGGAGCAGATTTCTGTGAGGGAGTAAGGGAAAGAGTCCCCTCCCTGAAGCATCCCACTGCTCTGTAGCATCTTGATTGGACCACACTTCGCTCGCCTGGTCAGTTGGTTCTCCCTGCTCATGGGTTATCTCTTCAACCATTCGGCTTCAGCAGCCCTCATCTTGCTCTTCCAGGACCACCATAGTTTACCTCTTATGAAATTGCTTCTGTTTTTAATTCACTCACTTATTCATTATCTGTTTCTTACAAGAAACCAGCATCCTAAGCCACTGAATAATACCTAAGGACCTCTGTAAACGTCACTGAGTTAATTTTCTGCATGGTTCTCTGCAACAAGAACTTTTTCGCTCTAACCAAGTCTCTAAGGTGGAAGAGTTCTTGGTTCCTCTGTCTTGAGCATGAGGGTGGGGGACAATGGAATTCACCCAGTGCTGAAGCAGGGTCATATTTCATTTCACTGCCAGACTGTGACTTGGAACAAAAGGTTTGTCGCTTTGAATCTTGTGCATTCCTAATGCAACAGAAAAATAACTAGGCTTTATTTTTTATAATTAAGACAATGCCTTTTATTTTAGAGGTACAAAAGAACAAAGGAGAATAAAGAATAAATGCATTCCACGATTTTTAAAACTTTCTGATAAACATTGTGTCAATTGTTATGGGGCTGTCTGACTCTGAGAGACACTATACCCAAAGATGTTAACTGCTTGCAAAGGATCCTGCATGCAATGAAAGAGGGGAAAAGCACCATAAATAGCATCACTCCTCACTACAGCATTGTGATTAACAAAAATCACTGTTAGCATTCTGATATGCATCTATTGGTAAAAATATAAAAATGTGTATGCACATAGAGAAGAATATTTTCAATAACTAAACATGTGTTAATATATTCATATATTCCATGAGTTACAAATAATCTTATGCTTTCTTTTTATTTTATTTTTTAAGGATTATCTATTTTTTTTTTTTTTTGGTTTTTCGAGACAGGGTTTCTCTGTGGCTTTGGAGCCTGCGCTGGAACTAGCTCTTGTAGACCAGGCTGGTCTCGAACTCACA
>JAQHUG010000374.1:570346-598637 GCA_028555095.1 Dicrostonyx torquatus | reverse complement strand
ATCCCTGGCTTCCTATTCAGCCATTGGAATGGCCGTACTCCGAATGCCATCAGCTGCTGCCCGGCGCAAGGCCTTCTCCACCTGCGCCTCCCACCTGGTGGTGGTGGGCATCTTCTACTCAGCAGCTCTCTTCATCTACTGCCGCCCCAGTCATATCAAGTCCATGGACCTCAACAAGGTGCTGTCTGTCATCTACACGGTGGTCACGCCCCTCTGCAACCCCATCATCTACTGTCTGAGGAATAAGGAGGTCCACACTGTGCTGAAGAAGACCCTTCACTGGCCTTGATCATCATCTTTTGTACCCGAACCTCTCAAACCTTGGTTCAAATCTTTCACGTCCCAACCACCACAAGTAACCTTAAAATGCTAACTGAAACCCAGAGAACATATTTGGAAAATCACTAAGAGAAAATGGTCAAAGCTCCTGAGTAAATACACATATTTTCTCACCCACATTTTTATATGATTAAATTCACTCACACATGCATATTTCATAGTCCTGTAATTTTTATTGATAATTGGTTCTTAAATATTTATTAAGTGAGCCTGTCTACAAGGCTACTCTTGTCTTGTAGACAAGAGTCTATAAGGATAGAAAGGTACTGTACAAAAATTACAAGTTAATTCAGTCATCATTTGCAACAAAAGAGAATGAAATTAATTCCTATCAGTAGTACTTATATATAATAATAGTATAATTATAAGATAAATATGAGACAGGAAAAAGATAAGTCATGTTTTAAATAACTATCTTTATTATTTTAAGTATGTACACACTTGTATGTTTATATGTGGGGTATGTGCATGGGAATGCAGGTGCCCACAGAACTCATAGGCATCAGAGTCCCCTGGAGCAGAGTTACCAGAAGTTAGTTATGAGCCTCTCAGCATGAATGCTAGGTCTTAAACTTGACTTCTCCACAAGAGCAGTGAATGCTTTTAACAGTTGAGCCATTTATCGAGCCTGTATGTTTTACCATGAAAATAAGCTTAACTCATACTATATTTAATTTAAAAACCAAGTAAATGTGGTACAAAATTCCTTTGTTTGGGTGCATATATTTGTGTGTGTGTCCACATGCATACAGTGCAACATGTGTGTAGCAGTCATAGAACAGCTTCAGATGTCGGTCCTTATCTTGCAGCTTCTCTGAAGGTTTCCTTTCTTTACTTCTTCTAAATCCACAGGGACCAGGGAATCCTCTCAGGTCTAGAGAGCTGGTTTAAACTTGTTTCTTTGCCTTCTCTCACAGTATTGCCAACTGATAGACCGGGACATTCAGGAGCAGAAACCCAGGTGTGTGTGTGTGTGTGTGTGTGTGTGTGTGTGTGTGTGTGTGTGTGTGTGTTCAAGACCGAAGACAACTTCTCCCAAGACATACTGAAAGGCTCCAATCCTTGATGTCACCACTTTAGGGCCAGCTGTTTCTACTGGCCACCACCAAATCATACTCCACGTTTAGCATCAGCCAGAAAGGATCTGCACTAACCAGTAGGTGAGATGATCCAGAGAGATTCTTTGAGGGAATGAAAACAAGGGTAAGGCTCGGGTGGTCAAGTGTTTGCCTAACATGTCAGCAGGCACCCTAGGCTTGAACCCAGGCAACTACTAGAAGAGGGAGGGTGGCACACACTTGACATCTCAGTACGTAGGACTCAGGTCATCCTCCACTAGACAACAAGTTCAAAACCAACTTGGGATATATTGGACCTTATCTAAAAACCAATACAAGGAACAGCAGAAAGAATATGCTGTTTCTTTAGTCAAGATCATTCTGGCCTCAAACTTGTGATCCTCCCACCTCAGCCAGCCTGAGAGGGCTAGAAATACATGTATGTAAAAACAGGTATATATGCTTTGTTATAGAAAAAAAATAAGCCAGGCGGTGGTGGCTCATGCCTTTAATCCCAGCACTCGGGAGGCAGAGGCAGGCGGATCTTTGTGAGTTCGAGACCAGCCTGGTCTACAAGAGCTAGTTCCAGCGCAGGCTCCAAAGCCACAGAGAAACCCTGTCTCGAAAAACCAAAAAAAGAAAGAAAGAAAGTAAGTAAGTAAGTAAGAAAGAAAAAAATATTGTGTAGAACACATAATTGTTGATTAGGTACCAGCTCCAAATACTTGAAAGATAGCAATTTAATGCTCAGGACAACTACATATGAAAATGTGTGCAATATGGGTGGAGATAGTGAGACTGACAACCTGGAGGTGTCAGATGGCTTCTTAAAGATCATGCTCTTACAAGGGAGAGCTAATCTGTCAAGGTAACTTCAGCCTCTTGTTTTCAGCTGAGGTTCAGCTATAGCCTGAAGATAAGAAGCAGGGCAAGCATTGAAGACCATTATGGAATCTCTCCATTTCAAAGAAATGACCCTACTTTATAGACAAGACAAAATGGGTTGAAATAGATGAAGAGGTTCCTCGAGATATATGAGTCCAAGGTTGTCAAACATCTTGATGCTAAAATCTCAGCTTCTCTAGTGGCAATGCATCCATAGCTCTTGTGTCCTGCTCTCTCTGTCCAAAGCCTTCCTTCAAAAGCCTTTGTGGAATGGAGTATAATTAATGACTATTGAAGAGTTCTAGCCAATAGCCTTGTTGAGAAAAGCTCTGAATTTTATTTAAGACAAAAGATTTACAACCTGTAGCCATTGAACTTATGAAGTCAAGCCTTGCAGTAAAGACTTGTAATAACATGATGTCTCTCCCTCCTTGTGAGGCAGAGAAATGATATGTGCCAGAGTAGATGACTGTCCCACACTTTGAAAAACATACAGTTGACATCTGAAGAGCGTTAGTAGCCTTCCCAAGGCACAGATTTAAGAAACACCATAGCTTATAGAGAAAGAGAGAGAGAGAGAGAGAGAGAGAGAGAGAGAGAGAGAGAGAGGGAGAGGGAGGCTTCTACGATGAAAGTTCTGGGAAAGAGTATCAATTTTTATGAAAATCTGACCAAAAAAATTATCGAGTTCTTAATAGTTTTTACAAGTAAGTATTTAAACCCATAAAGTAGAAATTTGACCAAACCTCATTTCTGAAATGTATTAAGGAATGGAAGAAATAATACAGAATATTGAAATTTGATTAACTTCATTAGAAGTTACTATCCAAAGCACTGAGCTTGGCATTGCATTTCCTTGTGTGAATATAATATACTTCAATAATATTCCCCTCCCTACTACCTCCTTCCCACAACAACTTCTTTTCCTGTCCATATCCATAATAGTCCTGTTACTTTCTTATTTTATTTTTGATCTTGAGCTCCAAGGAAAATTATCTACCACTGGGCAGTGGTGACAAATGTCTTTAATCCCAAAAATTTGGAGGCAGAGGCAGGTGATCTTTGAGTTCAAAGCCAGCCTTGTCTACAAGAACTGGTTCCAGAACAGGCTGTAAAGCTACAGAGAAACACTGTTTCGGAAAAAAAAAATTATCTACTTATGCAGAGTAGATAATTTAGTTCTTTTTATTTTTTAATTTAACACATGAATATAATGTCTTGATCATATCTACCCTACCCTACCCCTGTAACCCACACAACACACCGTCCTCTCAACTTCATGTTCTTCTAAAATCCAGTTAGTGGTGCTCGGATGTGCATGGGTGTGGAGCCATCTGCTAGAGAATGGGGAAGACACAAGTGGTCATCTACTAGGCCTATGAAACAATTGCCTCTTGGCTTTTTTCATATCTTTAGTATTCTGTTTCATTATGGCAGCTTTAACACAAAATTTGATTCTCCTCCCTACTTCTCTCCCACGGCATCCTTCTTTAGATTACGAGAGAAAGCATCCAAACTGACTTCACCTCACATGATGCTCTCCAGTGCCAACCTTTCTTCGGCAACCATGACTTGACTTTCCTCTACGGCTGATTAAAACTCTGGCATCTCTGTACACCCCAGTTTCTGCACTCATTCACTCACTGCTTACACCTAAGATGTCAAGACAAAACTTCGATTTTATGATGTTTGTAAGCCAGCTCTCCTCCCTCTTGAATATGTTATTTCTCAATCCTGACCTCTATTGTAGTGGTAAAAAACCATCTTCATAGAGTTCTGTGATGCTTTAAGGGGTTAAAATTCTTCTCAGTGGAGACCAAGACATTGACTCAAGTAAGAACTTAGGACAGTGGTTCTCAACTTCTTTGGGATTGTATATCAGAAATTTACATTGTGATTCATAACAGTAGCAAAATTATAGCTATGAAGTAGCAATGAAGTAATTTTATCGTTGGAGGGATCTCCACAACATGAGGAACTGTATTAAAGGGTCACAGAATTAGGAAGGTTGAGAACCACTGGCTTAGGAGTTTAATCATTTGTCGTTTGTGCTATTGCCATTTAGAATGATACTGACCAGGAAATAACAATTAGAAAGAATGGCTGGACAGGGCTCGAATTATACAGAGATTTGATCCCATTTCCCTTGTTGGGCGCATGATTTAGAGCAAGCCATTTTAATTGGATTTTAATCTTTAATGAAAAATGTGTGTGTGTGTGTGTGTGTGTGTGTGTGTGCGTGCGTGTGGGCCGAATGTGTGCTTGTGTCGTGACATGTGGGTGAAAGTCAAAAGACAGCTTGCAGGAATCTGTTCTCTCCACCATGTGGGTGCTAAGGATCAAACTCAGATTATCAGGCTTGGGAGCAAGCACCTTTACCCACTGAGTAATCTCTCGAGCTCTATTGTAGTGTTTTGTTCTATTGTCTTCCTTGCAAAAACAAGGGTAAGGATAGTGTTTTTTTACAGTGCTCTTGAAAGAATCAAGAAGAAAAATAAGGGAGAAAGAAATGAGAAGGGTGGAAAGGGAAGGGGAAGAAAAGTGGAGGAGAGGAAGAAGAGAGGAAAGGGAAAGAAGGAGGAGGGTCAGGAAAAGCAAAAGCAGCAAAAGAAATATAGGACTGAGAAGCAGAGAGAGAGAATATCACTCTACTCTAGGCTTAATAGAGTACCTAATGTGTGTGTCAGTTACTGAAAGAAAAGAAAACAGCCAAAAAGACTACACATTTTTCAAAACTGACATAGTATAATATGATTTTTTATCTTTGTGGGATGTGTGTATGTGTTTCTCTCTCTCTCTCTCTCTCTCTGTGTGTGTGTGTGTGTGTGTGTGTATGTGCAGCCCCATGTGCAGGCATGATGTGGAGGTCAGAAGACAATCTAGAGTGTCAGTCCTCACTCTCAAAACTGTTAAATCAGCGCTTCCTGTTTGTCAGTGTATAAAACAGACTATTTGACCCTAGGACTTCTGGGAAATCTCTTATTTCTGCCCCCTAGCTAGCATAGGAGTGTTCGAACTACAGACATAAGTCACAGTATCTGATTTTATAACATTTTTGCAGATTTAAATTCATATTCTCTTGCTTAGTCAGCAATCACCTTATTCACTGAGCCACCTTCCAGGTTCATGATTTTTTAAGACACAGTCTCACTACGAAGCTCTGGTTGACCTGGGACTCACTGTATACACTAGGCAAGCTTCTAACTCTCCCAAGTGCTGTAATTAAACAATCACCACACCTGGCAAGGCCCATGACATTTTTTATTCAGAAGAGTAATTTACCACCCACTGATTCACTTGCTTGGCTTTAATATATACTCAGGGATACTATGCATCATTCTTCCAACTCTTGGATGTTGTGTATGAAGTCACAGATTCAGTAAAAATGAGATACACACAGTGCCCCATAAATCTTCCATGCCTTTTTCAACAACAACCCTAATAGATGTTAGGCTGAAAAGCATGTAGGGGGATCTCCAAGCACTCTGAACATCTTCCCAGATTTTTAATCACTGTGTATTACCAGGGACGGAATGTCAACAATTTTATTTGTCTCTCTACAGATGGAGAGATTCCCAGAGTTGGCCAACATGACCAGGGTTCAGCAGTTCATCTTGCTGGGATTGTCCACTAGACTAGACATAAGGGATGCCCTATTTGCTGTCTTCCTGACTCTCTACCTGCTGACGCTCCTGGAGAACACACTCATCATCTACCTCATCTGCAGTCACAGCGAGCTCCACAAGCCCATGTACTTCTTCCTGGGCAACCTCAGCTGCCTGGAGATGTGCTATGTGTCCGTCACCATGCCCAGCTTGCTCATGGGGCTGTGGGATGGATTCTATCACATTTCCTTTATAGCCTGCATGACTCAACTCTTCTTCTTCATTGTCCTTGTAGGCACAGAGTGTATCCTTCTGGCCTCCATGGCCTATGACCGCTATGTGGCCATCTGCCGCCCACTGCACTATCCACTGCTCATGAGGCCCCAGGTCTGCCTGGGCTTAGCTATGACTTCATGGCTGGGTGGGTTACTGGTCTCTATGGTCAAGACCACATGCATTGCCACCCTGTCCTACTGTGGCCCCAATGTTCTCAACCATTTCTTCTGTGATGTTTCCCCATTGCTCAACCTGTCATGCACTCATGTTGCCCTCACAGAGCTGGTAGACTTCATCTCAGCAATTGTCATCCTCTGGGGTTGCTTCCTCATGACAATGGCCTCCTATGTGGCTATTGGGAGGACAGTTCTGTGCATGCCTTCTATCACTGCCCGCTACAAGGCCTTCTCCACATGTGCCTCCCACCTGGTAGTAGTAGGCATTTTCTACTCAGTCACTATCTTCATCTATGCCCGTCCCAAACGCATAGAAGCTATGGATCTCAACAAGATACTGTCTGTCATCTACACAGTGGTCACTCCCATGTGCAACCCAGTCATCTACTGTCTAAGGAACAAGGAAGTCCAAGTAGCTTTCTACAGAACCATGAGGTTGACCAGATGACTAAATCCTAGTAGAGGGACTTTAAATTACCAATATCTATTTTTTTATTAAAATACAGTTCAGATACCATAAATTTCACCTTTAAACACATATGATGTAGTATTTTCCTCTTAACTTGCTTGCAATTACATAATCACCACCACTGTCAAATCCAGAATATTTTGTTTGCCCTGAAGATAAACCTGAGCATATTAGAAATCACTTCTCCATGCCCCAAGAAACCAACAACCTGCATCCTATTTCTGTAGATTTGTAGATTCTTGATATTTTATGGTAATGGCTTTATGTCATATGTGGTTATTGTGACTGGCATATTTTGAAAGCTGTACACATTGTCTCATTAGCTAGTACTTTATTTCTGTTGGTGCCCAAATAACAATATATTGTACTGGTGCTCACTATTCTGTGTGCTCATTCCTTGTTAGTGGACATGTGGGTTGATTCTGCTTTGGGGAAATCTTCAGTCTAATGAAGCTGCGAACACTTTTTGTTTCACTAAAATTATTATTGGTATTGTTTGTTTATGAGTATATTCCTGCATGTATGTCTGTACATCATGTATGTGCCTGGTGCCCACAGAGGCCAGAAAGGCAGCATTGAATCCCCTGGAACTGGAGTTACAGAGTTGTGAGCCACCATGTGAGTACTGGGAGGGGCATCTCTCCAGCCCCTGTGAGTACTCTTCTAAAAATTTAGAAAGACTTCTATTTATTCTCATGTATGCAGTGTATTTTGATCATAGACACCAGCCCCACCCCTCAAATTCCTGTGTCCTTCCTCCTTTGTGTGCTCTCCCTTAATCATCTGAGCCCGAGACTGCTGCCTGAATGAGAGGGCAGCCTGCCAGGGTCCACATCTTTTTTAAAAAATGGCTTACTTTCAGCTGCCAATAGCTCCACAGCTAGGTACGGAGCTTCATGAGCCCCATCCCCACCCGTTGACTGGATTGATCTTGTACTGAGAACCATGGCTTCTGTGAGTTCACAAGTCAGTGGCCTTGTCACATCTAGAAGATGGCATTTCCCAGCTCTCCTCACCATCCCCAAGCTCTAACATTCTTTCTGTCTGTTATGGTGAACAGGTTTTTGTTGTTGTTTTGTGTATTTGAATAGGTTTATTTAAAGTGGTGTGTATGTATGTATAAGTGTGCATGTATATGTGTTTGTGATGCATGTGTGCATGCCTACAATGTCCAGAAGAGAGCACGGGATCTATAGATAGTTGTGAGCCATCGGGTGTGGGTGACTTGGACTTGAAACTGGATCCTCTGCAAGAGCAGAATATGCTCTTAACTGTAAGACATCACTTCAGCCACTACAGTAGTATTTTAAATGAAGTTTTTACTTGGGAAGAACTCAGAGAAATTTGGTTTACCTGAAACAACAAGTAACTCAGTTACTATTTGTAAAAATTTAAAGAGATGCCCATAGATGTCGCCAATGTTGGCAGAGACCATTTTGAGGATGTGCACACTGAAACTCCAAAGGTGAATGAAAACATTTTCAATACAAATTTTATTAGCAGTGAATGATATTAAGCAAATTGTCAGGATACCTTCTGAGGAACATTTGATCATATACATGAAAAGTTAGAAATTCTATGGATTCTGTGATGACATCAATGTAAGCAGCTTTTACCCAGAAAATAACATAGAACGCAGGCATCCACTCAGTTATGAAAACATTCATAAGTCTAAGCTTTTATTGAAAACCTCTCTATTAAGAATATTAACTTCAGAGGTGGAGGCAGGATGATAAGGAGTTCAAGGTCATCCTTAGCTATATAGTAAGTCTGGACTGCATAAGTTCCTGTCTCACTACAGCAAGTTCAGCTGTGTACAGAATACTCACACAGTGGAATACTATGTCATAACAGAATGCAATGTCTTAAATGAATTATTTATATTGTGTGAAATAAATGTCCATCACTGGGCTGAGAGACGGTTCAGTTGATGCAGTATTTGCCCTGAAAGCATGAGAACCTGAATCTTGCTATCTACAGCAAATATAGTGGGATGGCAACTATGTATTACCCGCATGTGGAACCTTGAAAATTGGTGACTTGCAAGTCAACTTAAGAGCCAGTGAAGATAACAAGTTTATTTCACTTTTTTCTCAGTTAATACCATTTAATATTCTCATAAACATAGTTAGAGCACACCCATTTCTCTAGAGTAACTGTTAAACAGTAAACTGCTGTTTAAAATAAAAATTTCCAAAATCTTGCAGTATGATGAGCAAGTCATTCCATGAAAGATCATTGTTTTACTTTTATTTCCTCTTCTTTTCCTTCAGAGAGCATTTATCACTATGTGTGCTGGCTAGCCTGGAACTTGCTATGTAGACCAGGCTGGCCTTGAACTCCCAGAGAGCCTCCAGAGAGCTGAGAGCAAAGGCATGTGTCACCACACCTAGCTTATTTCCTTTTTAAAATAATTTACTTTATGTGCTTATAAAGCTAATGCAAACTTAATGTAAAATAGCAAACATATAAAATAGAAAATGTGAGTTTCCCGTGATCCTGCTCATTGACTAAACATTTCTAGCAACTGTTAGCCATATTACACATCCCTTCAGAATTCCTCCTAGATGTATATTAGTGTAAAGAATCACCAGTGTCACTGTCTTATAAGACTGACACAGTCGTGTAATTGTCTCCTCACCCAATCACCTACTGGCTTGTCTCCCCCTGTCAGTAACCACAGATTCAGTTCTGTCTTTGAATGGTGCACAGCTTTTCACAGTATAAATGTTATAAATGCAAATCATCTTCCAGTGGATCTTTGAGATATTTCTAGTCATTTCATTTATTCACATGTTTATTCTAAATATCACGACATAATGTTTATTCCAAATGTCACAACTTACAGTACCATTCTTATAATATATTTTGTTAACTATTTGTACATGCACATATATGTAGCATATGTGCATTAGGACACAAAGAATAAATGATTATCTCTCAAGTTTGCATTTAACAGGCAGGATGTCCATCTTCTGGTATTTACTGAGCAGTTATGTTTCTTTATCAATATTCCTATTGAGAACTATTTTTATTTGGTTTTTATTTGTGAATATTCCCTTCCTTTCTTTCTTTATTTCTTCCTTCCTTCCTTCCTTCCTTTCTGTGCCAGCTAGTTTTATGTCAACTTGACAGAAACTACAGTCACCTAAGAAGAAGTAACCTCAAATGAGAAAATGCTTCCATAAGATCATGCTATAGGGAAACCTGCAGGGAATTTTCTTAATTAGTGGTTTATGGGTGAGTTCCATCCCTGGGATGGTGGTCCTGAGTTCTGTAAGAAAGCAGGTTGAGCAAGCCAGGAGCAAATCAGTAAGCAGCACTCCTCCATAGCTCCTGCCTCCAGGTTCCTGCCCTGCTTGAGTTCCTATCCTGACTTCCTTTAATGATGAACACTGATGAGGAAGTGTAAGCCTTATAAACCCTTTTCTCTCCAAGCTGCTTTGGTCATGGTGTTCATCACAGCAATAGTGTCCCTTTTAATTAGTAAGACTCTTCCTTTTATTTTTTTATTTTTTTTTCAAGACAAGGTTACTTTGTGTAGCTTTGGAGCCTGTCCTGGAACTAACTCTTGTAGACTAGGCTGGCCTGAAACTCACAGAGATCTGCCTACCTCTGCCTCCCAAATGCTGAAATTAAAGGTATGTGCCACCACCACCCTGCAAGACTCTTTCTTTTTGTTTGTCTTGTGAATTGGGGTATATGCATGCCACTCTGCACATGTGAAGATCAGGTGACAACCTGTGGATGTCAGCTTACTTCTTCTACGAAATGAGAACCAGGGAGTCAGGTCATCAGGCTTGAGAGCAATTGTCTGCTCACTGAGCCATCTTACCTGTCCCTGTAATATTCCTGTTTTTCATGCTGATTTTATGAAGTCTCTTTATACAATGTTCCAGAAACTTCTGCCATGTTTCTCTCTGCCTTTTGAATTTTCTTCATGTGTATTTGGCCATTAATTTTTTTCAAACCAGGAGAGGGAGGGCATCAGCTCTATCAAGAATCTCAGCACAGACGGAGGGTTTTCTTCAGCACTGCATGGACCTCCCTATTACGCAAGCAGTAGATGATTGGGCTGCACAGGGGAGTGGCCACTGTATAGATGACTGACAGTACCTTGTTGAGGTCTGTGGATCTGATACGTCTGGGCCTGGTGTACATAAAGAGGACCACAGAGTAGAAGATGCCCATCACAAGGAGGTGGGAGGCACAGGTGGAGAGGGCTTTGTGGCTGGCAGCAGCTGAAGGCATTTGGATCAGCACCCTGCTGATGGCCACATAAGAGGCCAGAGCAACTAGCAATGACCCACAGAAGATGACAATGGCTGAGATGAAGTCGATCAGCTCTATGAGAACCACGTGGGTGCAGGACAGGTTGAGAAGAGGAGGCACATCACAGAAGAAGTGGTTGAGGACATTGGGGCCACAGTAGGACAGACTTGCAATGCATGTGGTCTTGATCACAGAGACCAACAGTCCACCCACCCAGGAGGACAAAGTCAATCCCCAGCAGACCTGAGGCCTCATGAGCAGTGAGTAGTGCAGTGGGCGGCAGATGGCCACATAGCGGTCATAGGCCATGGAGGCCAGGAGGGTGCACTTGGTACCAATGAAAGAAATGAATAAAAACAATTGAGCCATGCAGGATGTGAAGGACATGTGGCAGGGGCTGGACCTCAGGCCCATGAGCAAGCTGGGCATGGTGACTGATACATAGCACATCTCCAGGCAGCTGAGGTTGCCCAGGAAGAAGTACATGGGCTTGTGGAGTAACTCAAGGTGGCTGCAGATGAGGTAGATGACTAGCATATTCTCTAAGAGGATCAGCAGGTAGAGGGCCAGAAAAAGAACAAACAGACCATCCCTGATGTCTTTCCTGGCAGACAAACCCAGCAGGATAAAATCCTGGTCAGTGGACCTATTGGCCAGTTGCAGAGATCTCTCCATCTAAGTAAAGAAAGACATATGTTTATAAAGACCTTAGTCTATTCTGAAGTATAAAGGCATCTATGGTTAAACCTTCTTGGAGCTGAATCAACTTAGCAAGGGGTTGAGGTGCGTCAGGCCAAGCAATAAGGAGAAACTGGAAAACTACAAAACCAGAAATGGAAAATTGACACACACACACACAGAATTTACTAAGTCTGTAATTTTTTTGAGACAGGGTTTCTCTGTAGCTTTGAAGCCTGTCCTGGAACTAGCTCTTGTAGCCCAGGCTGGCCTCAAACTCACAGAGATCCGCCTCCCGAGTGCTAGGATTAAAGGCATGTGACACCGCCGCCTGGCCCATCTGTAATTTTAAGCAAGACATCCAACCTTTATGAACCTCCACTACTGCATTGATAAAGTAGAGGTGAGGGGTAGGAGAAATGACTCTGCAGTTAAGAGTGCTGGCTGCTCTTACAGAGGACCTGAATTTGATTCCTGGCACCTACATGGCAGCTCATGTCCATCTGTAACTCCATTTCCATAAGTGTGATCCAATACTTTCTGACCTCTGAGGGCACCAGGCACACATGTGGTACACAGACATATATGAAGGCAAAACAATCATACACATCATATAAGATAATAAAATCTGAAAAAGATGAAGCAGAATGGAATCCATTCTCACAAAACCTTTAGCCCTTATGAATATTTAGTTTTTGTTTGTTTGTTAGTTTCTCACTGCTGAGAATTGAACCCAGGGCCCTGCCCATCTAAGATAAGTGCTGTACCTACTGAGCCACAACCCAGTCCCTTCATAAGATATTTAAGTACAGCAATAGATGAGAATGTGGTTTATAAAATAAGGAATAATGCTTATTTTCTACTGTTGATGATCTTAAATAATTGTTTCTGCGTCAGATTTCTTTCTTCAAAAACCTTCCAAGATCTCAGAAGTTGTGTGCACTATTTCAAATAAGAAAAGACAACAGTCTTTTCTGGGTTTTTCTCTCTTAAGTGGGCTCATCTCTAAAGAAAACATGTCACTATTAGAAAAAGGTGCCAGGATAATAATCTTTCCATGACAATTTTCCTCCATGACTACGTGACTCGAGAAGATGACAATGTTAGGAATGAAGTTGACCAGCCCTGTGAGAACCATGTGGGTGAAGGACAATTTGGGTAGAGAACAGCATTTATATGTATTTGTTTTATGCGTATAAGCATTTAGCCTGGACATATGCATGCCTGGTGCCCACAGAGGTCAGGAGGACACACCTGGAACTGGAGCTGTGGATGGTTGTGAGCTGCCATGCAGGTGCTGAGGGAACCTGTGCCCTCTGCAAGAGCAACAAGAACTCTTAAGCATTAAGCCATCTTTCCAGCTCCTCGCCTCTATTAGAACAATATAGCAACTAAGACTCAAAAAGCCTAGGTAAAGGAAATTCTCCCAGAATGGCAATAGTTGTGTGTGTGTTTCTGCTTCTCCCTGAAGATGTATGTGCATATGTGTGTCTGTGCATGGATATGTGTGCATGTGTGCATTTTGCATGCACATGAGTGTGCATATGCACCTGTAAGTGTGCATGCAGAGGACAGAGTAGTGTCTTCCTTGACCACTCTCCACCTTTTTTCCTTACGACAGAACTTCTCACTGAAGTATCAGCTCACAATTTCCAGTAGGCTGACTGGTTAATGAGCCTTCAGGATTCACCTGCCTCTGCCTTACCTGCAGCCAGACTGCATATTAAAACTCAGGTCTTCATGTTTCCTTAGCAAACACTGTTACCCACTGAGTTATCTCCTCCAAGCCCAGCAGCCTTTTTAAAGGAAAGAAACAATGTATATTGAATATAATTTAGGGTCCACAGAGTATTCTAAATGAGCATCAAGTTTGTTCTTACTGACTTAGATGGATAGACATTGATCCGACCATGCCTATATATGACTGTGCTGGAGCTCATGAATTGTAAATTGTTCAAAGGAATCCTGACAGGTCCTGTCCTGTGCTACTAACACTATGGGATTCAGTGTCCAGTGTGAAGAGTACAGTGTTTCAGCTGATTCAGCAGCAAATGTCTAGTTTATAATCTGTACCAGGTGCCCAAAATAAAATGATGAAAAAATGAGCATTTGTCTGCAACCTTTTGAAATGCATTCTAGGTAAAGAGAAATTAAAAACTCAAATAAAAAGTCAAATGTACACAACTATAACTCCTACACTGACTTTGTGGAGGAGTTGTGTGGGTCTCTGGAGTTCACTGGCCATTTTGCTTGTCCAAACTGGTAACCCACAGGTCAGTGAGAGACCCGGTCTCCAAAACTACAGTGGAGAGAGACTTAAGAAGTCAGCCAGTATCGACTTTTGACCTCCACATGCGCATGCGTAAACACACACAAATAATTTCATGGATGCTAAAGAAATAGTGGGCCAAGGATGCATATAGCTGTCCAGGCCTGGAGTAGGCTATTTTTAAGTATCAAATAACAATTCACTGGTCAGGAAAGTAACATTTAAATGTATTTCTGAATGACAACAAGGGGAAAAAAAGCAGATGAGTGTTGAAATGGTGGGAAAATACTCCACGTGGATCAGAAAAGTCTGTGTGTGGTTAATTTGTTATCCATGCCAAAATAAAAATAAGGAAAAAGCCCACCTCTCTCTCTCTCTCTCTCTCTCTCTCTCTCTCTCTCTCTCACACACACACACACACACACACACACACACACACACACACACGAGCTCAATTTTTGATTAGATGAAAATATAAATGCAATGCAGATGTCCCGGTCAGAGCTGAGCACTGAACAGTCATTTATCCTCAGCATTTTGGTCAGTTATGAGTTTCTGTATTAACTGACACCAACTGCAAAGAAGAAGTTTCTATGGCCAGAGAGGTCACACATAACATCACACACACACACACACACACACACACACACACACACACACACACACACGGGGAGGCTGGAGGTCAGGGAGGAGTCCTATGAAACCCTGTCTGCAGCAGGATAATGAAATCCGGAACACAGCACAGCTGTGGCTACCTATGCAAGACAGAACTACAAAAGTGTGACCTGAAAGTAGGAAAGGTCTGATTGGGAAGAAGAAATGGGTAGGCAGGAGTGTGAGGCAGATAAGAGACAGAAACCAGAGCAAGCCTGTTCATACCATTGCACATCTGTACAGAACTGTCAAAATTTAATGTATGTATGCAAAACAAACTCTCTAAAATTTTAGAAAACAGTACAGAAGCATGTCTTTATGGTATACATAAAACAACAACAAGAAGAAGAGAAAAGCATTTAAAACATCTGTCTCATCAAGGAGCATACGAACTCACAGAGACTGAGGCAGCAGGCACAGGGCCTGCACAGGTCTGCACCAGGTCTTCTGTGTATACATCATAGCTTCAGGTTTCTGTTTGAATGGATTCCTGAATGGGTGAGCGAGTGGGTCTCAGATTCTTGTGCCTTCTCTTGGGCTCTTTCCCTTCTGTTGGATTGTCTTGTCTGTCTTCAGTGTGATAGTTTTTGTTTTATCTTAGTATATGCTATGTTACTATATTTCAATATTATCTCTTTTCTAGTGAGAGACAGAAAGGAAGTGCATCTGGATGGGAGAGGAGGTGGGGAGGACTGGGGAAAGTAGAGGGAGGGGAAACCTTAACTGGGATTTATTTTGTGTGCAAAGAATCTATTTTCAATAAAGTGGTGAAACTTTCAAAGAAATAAAAATACCTGCCTCATAAAATTTAAAAATTTGCATGATCTGAAGAGATTCTGGTTACCAGAGAGATAAAAATCAGAAGCTGGTAAGATGTCCCTAGTGCATGCTACTGACAAGGGGCTCCTTCATAGAATATACAAAGACATTGGTTGACTGGTATGGAAAGCATATTCTTTTCCAGTTTAAAAAAATGAGATAAAGTCCTACCTTTCTAATGCCGTGACCCTTTAATACAGTCCCTGTGCTATTGGGACCCCCCAAGCAGAAAACTAGTCCGTTGCTACTTCATCACTGTAATTTTGCTACTGTTATGAATCATAATGTAAATATCTTATATGTAGGATGTCTGATGTGTGACCTCCAAAGGGGTCATGACCTACAGGTTGAGAACCCCTATCCTAAAGGCGCATTTTCAGCAAAAATAATAACTTAAAACTAGAAAATTTTCTCTTATTAGGAAACAAAGAAATGGAAATTGAAGTCAAAATGAAATACCTGTTTTACAGTCAGAGAGCTGTCATGAATATGAACATTTATTTGGACACATTAAGTTTCACCTTGTGGTTGTCACACACTTTGGTGGGAGCCTAGATGAGTGTTGACTCCTGGAAAATGAAATAGCAACCAACATCCATCAGATCTCAGAGTGTGGCCATTGCAGGAGCAGTCACTTTAACAGCAGCACTTTTGGCACAAAAGTGTCTCAGCATTGCTAACCTCCAATAATAAAACCGGTACATAAAGTTGTTTATATACTGGAGTGCTACTATGTAAGTAAATGAGCCTAGCATCCTCCCTAATCAATCTCAGAAACATACTCCTGAACAAAAGGAAGATGCCTAAGCATGCAATTGGCATTAATCACTTCTATAAAATGAAACTGCAAAAAAACATTTAGAGGCTGGAAAGGTGGCTCAGCAGGTGAAAGAGCTTGCCCTGCAAGCCAGACAATCTGAATTCTGTTCCTGGAACCCTCAATGCAAGAAAAGAACTGACTTTGGAAAGCTGTCCTTTAATGTCCACATGCATTCTGTGGCCCCCAACATATTATGCACAAAACACAAGAATAGTAGTAGTAGTAGTAGTAGTAGTAGTAGTAGTAGTAGTAGTAGTAGTAGTAGTAGTAATTGAAAACTATTAAGTCAGAAAGATGGTTGAGTGAGTGAAAACACTCAGCACCCAGCCTAAAGACCCAATAGCACAAAAGAGAACCGACTCATAAGTTACCCTTTGTCCTCCATAAATCTATATACCCAGACACACAAATCATTTTTAATTAAAAATATTTTCTATAAATACAAAAGTTCAATACTTCTTCAAGACAAGCCTACTGAGACTCAAAGACAATACTAAAAGTGCTTTTCAGACCACCAGTCTTTGTACCTGTCGGCATGGATCCTCCAGACACTGGAGTTGAGCAGGCCCCCCTGGAGCTGTCCCTGTTGCTGAAATCGCGTTGGGTTTCTGGGAGTTCGCCCTGCGGGTCGTCGCTGGGTTTCTGCAGCTTCTGACACTCACTCATTCCTGCTAATCTTCCACTACAGATTTTTTCCTCCTCAGTTGGAATGATATCCATCTATGCTCTACTTACCCCTTGATCATTTATCTTTGATCCTTTACCTTATATACACCTGAATCTTATATAACTTCTCCTGAAGGCTTCTTTACGCTATCTCGCCCTTCTGATAATATAGTATGCCCTATGATCCTGACTGACTTTCTTACGAATGAAGACAGTATTTTAAGAGGTACTGGGTGATCTGGGATGAATCGAAAATGGTTTAAAGCATGTGTCAGAGGTGAGACCGGATCTAATGTAGTCCATGCTGGCTTCAGACTCAGTATATAGTGAAAGATATCCTCAAGCTCTGCCTCTGTCACCCGATTTCTGGGTGACAGCATGAGGCACCATACCCAGATCTAACAGTAGCTTGTTTTGAATTATCTATTACATAAAGACACTACACTATAGCTTTCACCTGTTGCCTGTGTGCCATGTATTGGGTGATTTAGTCATGGTAAGCTACAGTATGTTCCATAAGTAATTTTATATGAATCATAAGAAGAAAACATTTTCCATCATGAATACATCACAGCGGCATGTATATGTAAACATCGGGGACATTTTTTAAAGTTTAAAAACACTCACCTTACATCACACGACTAGGTTTGGCAGTGTCTTCACTTATGACAGACTTGACTGAACATGCTTATTCTGTGTCATTTTAATATTATTATTGACCCAATATTATTTAATATTGTCATTTACTCAGTAAGTTGATTTTATGAATCTCAGCTTGAAATATACTGACAACTTAAGAAAGAGCTTGTAAATGATACTGAACTGGTTCTAATTCATCTCTGCCTGCATTGGATTTGAATTCTTATGGTTGCCATGGAGAGTCATTCCAATGAAGCTGTGTATCATCAGGCTATTCCTAGCATCTATAGACATCCCAGAGAAGAGGAAACTTTTTGTTCTCATTGAAATCAAATCCCATTAACGTACCTTCTTACCTCTCTATTAAGGCAAAACAGGTCTTACTTCTTCCTCTTTAAAAATATTCGGTTTCTCACCTGGACATAAGTGAATATGTCAGTGACTTAAGTGGTTGGACAATGAATTCAAAGCCACATGTTTGGAAAAGTTATCTTTAGTTCCAGGTAATGAGTTCTCAACTAGGTTCTCCACATTTCTCTACTTTTCTATTTTCAAGAGAGTTCCATTCTACCAGTCAGCTGTAAGGAGAGGGGCCAACTTAAAACCAAGAACTGGGCCTTAGAGAGCTCTTAATCTCTGTGGATTTGGAGCAAAAATCCAAGAGAAATTTTTCATCAGATTGTACTGAGGGTGACCCAAAGGCAGCATTGGTTCCAGTCATCTCCCAGGCAGTTTGTAACTCCTAGCAAGACCAGGGACTTGTGTCAGATGCTGGCATCCAACGGGCATGTGAAACCCAATAACCTCTCTCAAGGGGATCCCAAGACACTGAAGTGCTTGAAATCTACAAAAGACATGTATGCAGTCTTGTAATAAATAGCAAGTGACATTTCATGTGTGGAGAGTGAGGATCTGGATATTTGGAACTATTTTCAGGATAGTCATATGAACTTGGCCTCTGGGGGTACCACAAGAACATGCGTGCTTGGTACAAAACAAGAAAAAGGAGACAGGAATTGCACTGACTCAAAGAAAATTTAAACATCTCTCAACACCACTTGCTGGGTGTTGTGAAATATAAAATACTTTTATTATAAAAGAAATACATGATTAGCACAGAAAGTTGACAACAGGCAGCAATGGAAAAGCAAAGCTTCCCACATTTTCCCATGCTAAGATAATCATTATTAAAAATTTAAGGCAAAAATTTCTAAAACCTTTTCTAGTTCTTATATAGAAATTTTATTTTTAAATTTGTTTTGAGACAGTCTTGTGAAGCCTAGGCTACCCCTGAATTCACTCCAGGTCCTTCTGCCTCCATCCCTCAGGCTCTGGAATTACAGGCAGGCAGCCCCACACTCTACTCATGCAAATCTGGAGCTCAACCCCAGACTGTGTGCTTGCCAGGCAGGTGCCCAGCCAACTGAGCTATAGCCTCGCTCTCCAAATGGGTGTTTAAAAATGGAACCATAAGCACACTGCATGAAGCTTGGTTTATTTTTTCAGGTTTATTCATTTATATATATATATACATATATACATATATACATATACATATATATATATATATATGAGTGTTTTGCCTACATGTGTGCATAGTGACTGCAGAGGCCAGAAAAGGTTCTCCTGAAACTGGAGTTACAGATGGTTGTGAGCCATGGTGTGGGTGCTGGGAACCCATACGCCCTCTGCAAGAGCAGCCTGTGTTCTTAACTGCTGAGCCATCTTTCTAGCTGCAGACATAGTTCTGTAACCTAACTTTTCAACCTTACATGCTTTCTGACATATTATGAGTAACTGCAGCTAAGTACGTGGGCTCTGTATTCAGCACGCCATTTGTGTGGCTGTGATAGTTTATATCATTGGACCTCTATAACTGAATTTCCCTCAACAGTTCTCCATTTAAAGCACAAAATAGAACTGGAAAAATGGCTTAGCAGTTAAGAGCATAGACTGTTCTTCCAGAGGACCTGCGCTCAGTTCCCAACACCCACATCAGGTAGCTCACAACCTCTCATAACTCCAGCTCCCAGTGAATCTGATGCCCTGACCTCATCTTCTGGCCTCTGAAAACACCTGCACATGCGTGTGTGTATTCATGCTTGCACAAACACACACATGCGTTTTGAATAAATAAATATTTTTAAAGCACAAAATGTCATAATGTTTGCGTGTACATCAAATATTTTTAATTATTTTCTTTGCAAAATTTATGTCAGTCATATTCTGAGTCAACATTCATACACCCTCACACATGCTGTGCATAGTGTCAAGTCTCCCCTGAAAATCGCATTAGTTTTGGTTAATACTTTTCAATCATTATTGAAGCTTACAAATAGTAATTCACAGTGTCCTTGGGTTGTTCTTGGCTTCTCAGAATCCCTGTGGAAATGCATATTAGATGTCTATCATCTTTGTTTAAAGGCTTCCTACTCAGACATTTTTAAATTATGCCTTCACTCTAAAATCCAAATTTCAAGTTACAAACACTTTATACATTTTATCAATTGTAAAACTACAATAAGTCCTTCTCCTTTTGGTTTTTCAAGACAGAGTTTTACTATGTAGTTCTGGATGTCCTGGAACTCACTCTGTAGACAAGACTGGGCCTCAAACTCACAGAGATTCACCTGCTTCTGCCTCCCGAGTGCTGGGATTAAACCACCACCCAGTCAATAAATCCTTCTCGCATTTCACTCTGTGGAGTTAGCACAATATAGTCAGTCACTGTCTTACTGGTGACTATTATCATTCATTCTGACTTCATACACGTGACACAATGTTACAATCAACATCTTTGTTGTTTTCTGTGCTCTACTGCTTTAACTGTCTTATGAAATATTCATGTAAATGAGGACACCAGGTCAAAGTTTGCAAACAACTTTGAACATTTTATACTGGCTAGTAGGTTATTGTCCAAGAAAAATTAAACAAGTTGGTATGTCTACAGGAATATATAAGCATATGTTTAACCTTTTTAAACCTATGTGAAAATCAGCTAAATGCTCCCCACCATGATATACTGGTGGTGTCATTTTCTATTTAACATTTTCTGCAAGGGCCAATGAGGTTTTTAGATTCATTGAACACTTATGGTATTTCAGCTACTAATTCTATGTTTATATATAATACCACATGCCTTAACATATATTTGGGGGGTTTCTTACTGACAACTTTTTTTCATTTTTTGAGAAAGGGCTTCTCTAGACAATTTTTAAAAATTAGAATAAAGTAATGATTGCATTGCGGTATTTTCACATACATTTTGTCCTCCACCACTCCCACCTCGGTCCCCCATTTCTCCTTGCAAATACCCTTCATCCCCAAAGGAACCCAGCTTGTTCATATGTCTGCAGAAGATATATGTGTGTGAGACTTCCAATGTGTATATAAATTTAAGATGTAGATCTTAAGTAACTTAAAAGTATGTTTTAAAAGTAAGGTATTAAACATTATGCCAAATAGTTTGTCAGTTACTCAAAAACTCAGCCATTCAGTTAACATCTGACTAGCTCAGCAATTCTACACATGGGTATAAGAACAAAAGAAGAAGAAATGTGCTTCTGCTCAAAAGATATGAATTATGAGGCTGGAAAGAGAGCTTGGTGGCTAAGAACAGAGAACCGGAGTTCAGTTTCTAGCACCCACATCAGACTACTCACAACAACCTGTAACTGTAACTCTGAGAGACCCAGAGTCTAACTTCCGACCTCTGCAGAGATCTGCATGCACATATCCATACACATAAGTGTTCTTACACACACAAATGAACGAATGAGAATAAAACCTTTTAAAGCTATGAATAAGTGTTCATACTCATATCTTTTCACAGTAGCCCAATATTGGAAACAACCGAACTATCTGTCTGCAAATGCACAAACAAATACGGTCTGTCCATGCAAAGCAACGTGATGAGGTCGCAGAAGTAAATGAATCACTGATACCTGCCGTAACATTCACAAACTTGATGCATTATGAACTGTGGAAGGGGTCATCTATAAAAGGTGACATTGTGCAATTCCCTATCTACAAGATATCAAATATGGAAATCTATGCAAATGGAAAGTAGATGATTAGTGATTTTTTTTAAAGGATTAGAGACACCACAGAAAACGACTTCCAGCATGTACAGGCATTTTTCCAGGAGTGATGACTTACACGGGGTGATGGTTTACTACTTTGTGAAAACATTCAGACACTGAGCTGTATGTGTTTAAAAGGCCAATTAATGGTATGTGGATTATATCCTAACACAGAAGCAAGATGTAGGTAAATCAACATCTTGTGACATGGTCTTAAGTACCTGGTCAAACTGAGGACCAGTGCATGGTTCGACGGAAAGCCGATTGCACCTCCCTGTTCCTCAGACAGTAAATGATGGGGTTGCACATGGGGGTAACCACCGTGTAGATGACGGACAACACCTTATTGAGGTCCATGGCTTCTATGCGGCTAGGGCGGGCATAGATGAAGATAGTGGCTGAGTAAAAGATGCCCACCACTACCAAGTGGGAGGCACAAGTAGAGAAGGCTTTGTGGCGGGCAGCAGCTGATGGCATGCCCAGAACTGTCCTACCAATGGCCACATAGGAAGCCATGGCCACAAGGAGTGAGCCCCAGAGGATGACAATGGCCGAGATGAAGTCTACCAGCTCTGTGAGGGCCACGTGGGTGCAGGACAAGTTCAGAAGAGGAGAGACATCACAAAAGAAGTGGTTGAGAACGTTGGGGCCACAGTAGCTCAGGCTTGCAATGCATGCTGTTTTGATCACTGAGACCAGCAACCCACCAAACCATGAAGACAAGGCTAGGCCCAGGCAGACCTGGGGCCTCATGAGCAATGGGTAGTGCAATGGGTGGCAGATGGCCACATAGCGGTCATAGGCCATGGAAGCCAGGAGGGTGCACTCTGTGCAGATGAGAGAGATGAAGAAGAAGAGTTGGGTCATGCAACCTGTGAATGGAACATGGTAGGGCCCTGTCCACAGCCCCACGAGGAGGGTGGGCATGGTGACTGACACATAGCACATCTCCAGGCAGCTGAGGTTGCCCAGGAAGAAGTACATGGGCTTGTGGAGCTCGCTGTGACTGCAGATGAGGCAGATGATGAGTGTGTTCTCCAGGAGCGTCAGCAGGTAGAGAGTCAGGAAGACGACAAACAGGGCATCCCTTATACCCAGCCTTGTGGACAGGCCCAGTAGAACAAACTCTTGGACTCTGGTTGTGTTGACCAATTCAAGTGACTTCTCCATCTTAAAAAAAAACAAAAACCTACAATTTTTTAAAATCTCTTTCCTTATACCTTATCCCATCCTAGACCAATGCCATTATCACAACTGCATAAATCACTTCTTTGAAATTTTTTACTATGTTTATGTAGTTTGCAAGGGATCTTGTGTGCACATGTGAAGGTCATATGACACTTTGTAGCTGGAATCAGTTCTCTACTTCCACCATGTAATCTCCAGGGACTCAGTTCATCAACCTTGGCTACAAGTACCTTTACCCACTGACTCATCTGGCCAACCCTGATATCACTTCTAACTTTATCTTTCTGTTTCTAAATTTGATCTATAAAAGTCTTTGTGTTCCATCTAGTGGTGTCTTTACAAAACATACCTGATATAAGATCACTCCTTTCTCCTTAAAAGGCCCATTCATCCTTATTATTCTTTTAACAAATAACCCCCCTAGCCGGACGGTGGTGGCGCACGCCTTTAATCCCAGCACTTGGGAGGCAGAGGCAGGCGGATCTTTGTGAGTTCGAGACCAGCCTGGTCTACAAGAGCTAGTTCCAGGACAGGCTCCAAAGCCACAGAGAAACCCTGTCTCGAAAAACCAAATAAATAAATAAATACCCCCCCATAATACAATTCTTCCTTTAGTTGAGATAGTGTCTCGGGTAGCCCAGGCTGGCCTTAAACTCGTTATGCAGCTAACAATGGGCTTGAACTCCTGATCATCCTGCCTCCATTTCCTGATGTGTGAGCCACACCCAATTTATCACAATGCAGTATTCTAGCCCCCAATGCTCCGATCCCGAATGATTTGGCTTTAAGACTTTTGTCACCCGCAGAGACCCCCTGGTTCCCTTTCCATGCCCTCAAGTGCTCCAAGCTCCTTTTAGCACTAGGAGATTTCTGCAAGCTGGTCCTTTTGCCTGGAACACACTTCTCCACATTTTTGCTTTTCATTTTCAAGTCGTGTCCCCAGATAGGCCTCTCTCAAAAGTCTCATATCAAATCCTCTGTCATTATTTCTTATTCCCTTCCTTAGTTCTTCCTTGTGAAGCGATTGCTGCTGTTAGTTTCAATTACTGGGAGGAGTCTGGGGTTGGTTCAGTGGTTAACACCAACTGTTGTAAAGGACAACAAACCTGGGTTTGGTTCCCAGCACCCACATGGTGCCTCACGACCACCCACAACTCCAGTTTCTAGCTATCTAATGCCTTTTCCTGACTTCCACAGGTATCAGGCACGTTTTGGGTGCACGTGGATACATACAAACAAAAACATATGTAAAACATATATAAAGTAAAATGAACAAGTCTAAGAGAAAAATTAAATTACTGGTATGCTTTTTTCCCACTGGTCATTTTCTTTCTAACTAGTTGGTAAGTCTCGTAAGGGCAGGATTGCATTGATTGATGTCAGTCTTACTCAGGACTCTGTCCTCGACATCCAGTCAAGGACCCTCATATGGTATCCTGTACATGATCTTTCATAATGCATGGTGGATCAAGGTTTTCTAAGCATCAGTAGCTCCCTCCAGAGGCTTCACAATAAATGGATTCAAGATCATTGGGATTCAGGTTTAATTTGCAATGGTCATTGAATTATTTGGGCTTATTTTGGGGAATTTAATTTAGACAGTGTCTCACTTTGTGGTCCAGGCTGTTGTAGAACTCACTGTGAAAGCCAGGATGACCTTTAACTCACAGTAAGCCTCCCATGTGCTGGGAGTACAATGTGAGCCACCACACCCAGTTCTGACGGTGACTGAGCTAGAAGAGACACAATGTGACACAGTTGGAAGGCTTGAGTCAAAGGTTGTTCTTTGAATGCCTATAACCATCCTCAACATGCTGTATTTATTCAAGCTTCAGTTTTGCCTCTGTAGGAAAATAATGATATCAACTTCCATGAGCTGTGGCTGAGACGGCACAAAAGGTTAAAATAAAGTTGTATAGAAATAAGTTGTTAATTCTGATAATATTTGATAATACCAATCCTTTTTACCTGTCCATTAACACTGTGGATGCTGGTTATTTTCTGGACTCTCTTAGGTACAGCAGAATTCTCATCTCCCTGACTCTTGAGCCTGACTATCTGCTGATTTGAAAGCACTGGTGACATTATTGTCATCTGTGAGACTCGGCTGTGGTGATTTCCTAGAGTTGTTCTTGTTCACAGCTGCAGCGAATGATTATAACGATTTTCATTCTATTTTCCATGGGTCATGGTGACAGACATTTTTCCAGTAACTATCCCATTGATAGCATTCCAGAGTCATATTCTAATTTTAAAACCACTTTGAAATTGTGTAGTGCATGATCCGAATGCTTGAGAGTGGTTTCATCCTATAAGCAAGCCTCCAGCATCAACCCTGTGAGATGCCCCAGGGAGGCACAGCGAGAATACAGGAATAAGCAAGACTTGGCTCCAGACAACAGTTTTCTGGTTTCTTCTTTATTTCTGGCTAAACCTGGATGACTTACTCTAACACATATGACACATCATAGCCTTTTGAAAACAAGTGAGATTATCTTCATTGAAAATTTATACCTCACCATCAAGTAAGGGCCAATGATACCTGGGCTTCAGCATTAGATATTAATATCAGTGATCACAGAACTTATGTGTCCTCCTAAGGTTTCATCTCCTCCTAGACAAACCATGAGTTATTGCCGAGTTGGTCTAATAAAACTCACACATGCCAATGTTCTATAACATGGTAAGCCGTATGCATCCAAATTCAAATCTCATTTTTATGGAATGTACAGGTTTTATGAACACAGGTTGCAAAGCATTATGAGAGTGGGGTGTTACTGCACACACTTTGCAGAAGAGATCAAGCCCAGAGTAGGGAATGAATCACAACTGAGTGCAGTCAGATTGTAAGCGGCAAATCCAGCAACCAAGCCAGGATCTACCTGGCTCTAGAGCTAATGATCATGGTTTTATTCTACATGTCTGGAGTGTCACTACAAAGTTCTCTTTCTCCTGGCCTCTGAACTGGATTCTGGGGCTGTATGAAAGGCAGCCATGCAAAAATTAAGCCCAGTAGGTAAAGGCATTTTCCAGGAACCTTGACAGCTTGAGTTTGAACCCTGGGACCCACACGGTGTAAGGAGAGAATTGGCCTCCCACAAGTGTTGTCTGACTTTCACACTTGTGCCATGGTGTATGAACCCCCACATATATGCACATGAAAATCAATAAAATCAGATAAGTAAATAGAAAGAAAAGAACAGTAAAAAACTCAGCAAATTTATGGACAAACCAAAGGAAACTGCACAGCCAACACAAAAAGATGTGACCTCGCTTTTACCAGAGTCCCCCAGCTAGTTAAAAATGCAAGTCCCATTTCACTCCTCAACCCATATATTCCACTTCACTTATCGCTAAGGGAAATCTTGTTATGATAGAAAGGATTTGGGGTTCAGAATTATGTGGTCCAGGACTATAATTCAAGATCTTAAACTGGTCAGCTGTATGAAAGCCAGCCTTTGTTCCAGTGTAGGTTAGGCAGTATCCATCATCTCCATCCTTAAAATAAGGGCTTCATATAGCTACATCATAGGTCTGAGATGAGAACTCATAAGATAAAACAAGAAGATTCAACAAGGCATTTGACGCTGAGGACATGACTCTAAGGTACCACTTCTCTCATCTTCTTCCTCCCGCCTCCAGCGCCATGAGGTTTCCAGTTCGCTTACCTGAGAAGCCTGAGTAAAGGGTTCCTCTTCTAAGGTCTCTGATCAGTGCTGAGCTGGTCTGAGTATCCACTCAGGTGCAGATTCCTCAGCAATGAAGACAGGATCCAGCACTCAGTGGGCTGGAGCAGTTCCTACAGGCCTGGAGAAGCTGTGGGCACTGTCCTTGGTCCTGAACCAAGAGTCTTCACCCCTCCTTAATCCTTCACCCACTGTGTATCTGAGACTCTTGTCTGGACAGTGCCGGGTTGCTTCTGGACTCACAAGCAAGAGGCACACAAAGAGGCTAGTTTAAGCGATGGCTGAGGATCTCTGAGACTTCCTCAGATCTCTGTGGAATTAAACAGCAGGTAGAAGAGATTTTTTTTTTATAAATTAGAAAAGCTGAGGAAGAGGGCACAGACATGCCCAGTCTGACATCACCATGTTGATAAGCATTCATTGTTTTCTGTGTGGAGAAAGGTGCTATGGGTGCCAGGAATATGAGAATAAGTCTGACATTGCCCCAGCTCCCAAGGTCCCTGGTCAAGGAGGATATGAAAATGGAAGCAGAAACTGGGGGTGGGATCGAGAAAAACTGGATGCATTAACTGTTCCCAGGAAGACATGAACAAATGTCTACTCACCCCAGGTAGGGCACCAGTGACAGACCAATGTAACGACCCCCCTCAAGTCCAGCCGACAAACTTATGACTTCATTCAATTTACTTAAAGAGCTGCATCACCACCAAGTCTCCCACCCCATCATAGATAATGGCCTCTGCATCATGGAGTCTCAGCCTTCCACTTCCTGTATACTCCAACATCCCCCAAGTTGACCCACAGCTGGGAGAGAGTAAAAAGGAACTCTACTTATAATTCTTGTGACCCCTACATTCCACTTCTACTGGGGAGGGTTAGCAGTTACTCCATCATCATGGTGGAGCCACCTACCACTACACCAATATCCTCAATTCATTTCCAAGGTGGTCTCCACTTAAATATGATCATGTTATACCCTAGAGAAAACTGGTGACAAAAAATTAAATGTCCAGGGGACTTTCTAAGGCTGCCTTCATCTGGAACAAGTCAGAAAACTTTCCCTTAAACAGATACATATTAGATCATAGGTACAAGTTTAAAGCAAATGCTCTCAGTGCCTGGAGAAGTAACTTGGAGGGTAAGGAGAATCAAAGCACAGTTCTAAGCACCCACAGCACACAGCCCATGACTGCTAATAACTCCAGCTCCAGAAGATTTAAAGCTATGTACTGGCCTTTGCAGGACCAGCATGTGAATGCATACATGTGTACCTGCACACACAAACACACACACACACACACACACACACATACAAGTAGGAAGCCACTTGTTTGTTCCTGGCTGCTCAACCTCAAAATAGCCACACAGAAACTGTATTAATTAAATCACTACTTGACCCATTAGCTCTAGCTTCTTATTGGCTAACTCTTACATCTTAATTTAACCCATTTCTATTAATCTGTGTATTACTATGTGGCTGTGGCTTACCAGCAAGGTTCTGGCATGTCTATTCCCACTGGTGGCTACATGCCATCTCCTTGACTCTAACTTCTTTCTCCAAGCATTCAGTTTAGTTTTCTTTGCCTACCTCTATTCTACCATTTCACAGGCCAAGGCATATTCTTTATTCATTAACCAATAAAAGCAACACATATACAGAAGGACCTCTCACACCATTTCCCCTTTTCTGTTTAAATAAGAAGGTTTTTT
>JAQHUG010000374.1:506221-518951 GCA_028555095.1 Dicrostonyx torquatus | reverse complement strand
CACACACACACACACACACACACACACACACACACACACACATATATATATGCACGCTCATTTTTAAAATGAGCTTTCAGTGCTTAGGCATCCCAGCATTCCCTGTTCCTCACTACCCTCCAAAGACCCAAGAGAAAAAACCTCCTGGAGACACAAGGCTCACAGGCAAGTGCAAAAACAGCAAACAGGACAAATGTCCCCGATCTACAGAAATATGAACCCACTCATGCTTGCTGCACTAAGAGGCTAAATGTTGGGGTGAGTCGCTGCACAGCATGAGCTGACCAATGCGGCATTCCCCGAGTTGCGTCCTTGACTCAGTGAGCTCAGCCTCTGGAGAACATCTTCCTTGCCTATCCCCCACAGGACCCCTCACCTTTCTCGTCGCTGTCGCAGCTGGAGGCCCCGACCTCCACAGCCTCCCAGTCCTTGGGGAAGGTGAGGTGGCAGGGCTTCTCCCCGGCCCGGCTGTCCCGGGACAGCAGTCCCTGTGTCTGCTCAGTCCTGAGGCTCTGCATCTCCTCAGGAGGAGGTGGGGCTTCCAAAGCAGGCTTACACTTCTCTGTTCCAGTGTCCTGTGTGGTTCCCCAGGCACAGGATCCAGAGCCTAAAAACGGACAGACACATTGTCATCTAGTGAACGGTGCTAGCCTTGGTGCCCATTGCTAGAAAAACAACAGGGTGCTGGAGAGATGGTTCAGAGGTTAAAAAGAAGGGTTTATATTGATTCATGACCTACCATGGGAGGAGGCTCTACTGCAGGAGCATGAGGCAGCTGGTGGCATTGCCTGCACCGTCAGGAATCAGTGCTCAAGTCCCTTTCTCATTTTGTGGTTTTTGTTTTGTTTGTTTGTTGTTTGTTTGTTGAAACAGGGTTTCTCTGTGTAGCAGGGTTTCTCTGTGTGGCCTTGGATGTCCTGGAGCTCACTCTGTAGACCAGGCTAGCCTCAAACTCACAGAGATCCGCCTACTTCTGCCTCCCGAGTGCTATGATTAAAGGCGTACGCCACCACCGCCAGCCCCTTTCTCCTTTTTATTCAGTCCAATACCCCACTCCATGGACTGCAGGTGCCTACATTCAGGGTAGGTTTTTCCTAATCAGTTAAGCCTGTCTGGAAACACCCTTATAGGCCTGCAGGGTTTCCATGGTGATTCTAAATTGCCATCAAAGATTAACTATCACAGAGGCAGATTCCAAGCAGCGTGCTGTGAAGCAAAAATATTTATTGTAGAAAATTTATGTGGGCTGGGAATTTAATGATACTAAGTACTTGTTGCTTACTTTATTGATTGCTGGGATGGCATAAGGAAATGTAAGACACTGTCTGTCTGTCTGCCTTTCCATCTGTTTATGACAAGGTCTTGTTAGATAGCCCAGGCTAGCCTAAACTTACTGCACAGCCCAGTCTTGACTCCAACTCACGATACTCCAATCTCAGACCACAAAGTGCCAAGATTACAAATGTGTGCCACCACGCCAGGCACACCCATCTTTGTGTTAGAAGTGTTCTTGAAGTAGCTGGAGGAAAATTGAGGCAATGGCTGGGTTATGCTTTAAAACACTTTTGAGAAGACAGACATCATATGATAGCACTTCTATGTTGAGATCACTTATATATTGGGATTGGCAAGTTTATCAGCTTGACACAACATAGAACTGCCTGGGAATGGAGTCCTAATGAGGGATGATCTACTCTGGGTTGGCCTGTGTGCATGTCTGTAGGGGAGTATCTTAATTAATTGATGTGGGAAGACCTAGCCCTAGCCTGCTGTGGGTGACACCATCCCCTAGGAAGGGTGCAGAACTGGATAAAAGCAGAAAAATTGAGCCAAGCATAAGCAAGCAAGCAAGCATGCAATGCATTCATTCTTCTCTGCTCTTGACTATAAATTTGATGAGACCAACTGTCTCAAACTGTCTCTGTGATCTCTCTGCAACATGGAATTGTGAGCTACAGCAAACGCTTCCTGCGATAAGTTGCTTGGTCTCAAGGTATTTTGTTACAGTAACAGAAACTATACATAAGTGTAGGCTAGAACATATATGAAGCTAAAAAGCAGACCTCATAGAAGGTATTATTATGTTAGTATCCGGTAGCTGGTGCCTGGGGAGAGTGCAAAGGGGAAGACAAGCTAAGAGAATGGAAAACAGGCTTAAGAGTTCAGCTTTTCGGAGCTGGAGGGATGGCTCAGCAGTTAAGAGCACTGACTGCTCTTCCAGAGAATCAGGGTTCAATTTCCAGCACCCACATGGCAGCTCACAGCTGTAACTCCAAGATCTGACATCATCACACAGACATGCATGCAGGCAAAATGCCAATGTACATAAAATAAAAGTAAGTAAATTATTTTTTAAAAGGGAGTTCAGTTTTTTATTAAGAGAAATAATGTACGGTAACTGTAGTAGACAACAATTAATTCAATGTTTCCGAACAACTAATAGAATTTTGAACATTATTGTATAAAGTAATACCTAAGTATTTGAGTTGATGGATGACCAATGGCCCTGATCTGGCCATTATACACACATTGTGTATCATTTAACCCCTGAGATGTGTGCAACAGCCATGTATATATTAAAGAAATACTTTAATTAAAGTATTTAAACAAAGAGGGGAAAATGGGCCACCAAGATGGCTTGGTGGGTGGAGATGACTGCCCACCAAGTCTGGCAACCTGAGCTTGATTCCCAGGATTACATGATAGGAGAGACCTGACTCCTACAAGCTGTCATTTAGGCTCCAGCTGTGCTCCCGGGCATGCATGCATGATACACACACACACACACACACACACACACACACAAATAAAACATAATGCAACTCTTAAGATGAGCAGTTAAGGAGAAGAAGCTCATAAAGGACACACACAGGAAGATAAAGCCTACTGACCCTGGGCATAATATTTGAAATTTTTTGTAAGTGTGATATACAGGCTGGGAAGATGGCTCAGCCAGGAAAGTGTTTGCTGTACCTATACACTGAAACCTCACACCTGGGAAGGAGGCTTTCTGGGGCTCGCTCGTTAAACAGTCTACCCCTAACCAGAAAGGCTTAGGCTATTGAGAGATCCATCCTCCAAAACCAAGGAGGATGGCACCTGAGGAATGACACCCAAAGTTGTCCTCTGACCTTCATACACACAGACATGCATGTGAACCTCCACATATGTGCACTGCATGCATCTACACACATACAAATGTGGCATACAACTTATATTAAATGATCTGTATTTATATTAAATAAATGATGAAATAACACATATTTATATTAAATTGTTTATAGAGGCTACGTAGATCATATCTTTTCAATCTGTATCACAAATCATCACTTAAAATGTTATGAGTTTTTTGTATTTTTTAATTATATGCATTCATGGGTGTGTCTGTATGTGGGTATGTGTACCTGAGGGCAGTGCCCTTGGAGGCCAGAAGAGGGCATCAGATTCCCCTGGAGTTGGAGTTACCAGAGGCTGTGACTTGCTCAACATGAGTTCTGGAAATCAAACTTGGGTCCCTTGCAGGGAGTAGTAGGATCTCCTAACTGCTAAGCCATCTTTCCAGCCCTCTATCCATCATTTATCTCTTGGAGAAGTATGTCTTAAAGGCCTCTGAACCCACAGTTAAATGCATCATTTTCAAATGCAACTCATCTCTCTATACACCCAGCACATTCTCCTTCTAGATCCTCCACTCTTGCTCAGGAACCCCCATCCTTCCCAGAATCTCAACAATGCTGTCTTTACCTTGTCTTCGTCTCATACCACACCCAACCAATCAGCAAGCCTCCTACTCTTTTCTTAGAAAACACCTTGCTCTCTGTCTGCTGTCCCAGCCTTCAGCCTTGCCTGAGATTTTGTCCCCAGGATTCAGAAGCTTTTGTCACAATCTCCCTGTTTCCTGGGATACACTCAGCTCTTGATAATGTCAACCCCTCTACCTACTCCCCAGCCATTCACTGGCTCTGTGCTGTCAGCATGGTTCCATGAATAAAGAAGTCTGCTGCCAAGCCTGATGCCCTGAGTTTGATTCCTGAAACTCACATGGTGGAAAGAGAAAGCCAACTCCCATATGTTGTCTTCTAACTTCCGTATGTGTGCCATGCCACGACATACACACAAAAGTATATAACTAAGCCAGGTGGTGGTGGCCCACACCTAATCCCAGCACTCGGGAGGCAGAGGCAGGCGGATCTCTGTGAGTTCAAGGCCAGCCTGGTCTAGAGAGTGAGTTCCAGGACAGGCTCCAAAGCTACACAGAAAAACCCTGTCTCAAAAAATAAAACAAACAAAACAAAAAAGTACATAACTAAGTGTAAAATACTTACTAGCTTTGTCATTCTCTATTTGAACTAATTATAATAATCTAGATTTTTACTTGTGGATAAAGGATTCTAGTTATGGAGGTTAGTTCATCTAACATCCAAAGAGGCACAGGTAAAGATTTTAGACCCAGCCAGGAATTTCTGGAAGAAAAAAAAACAAAAAATAACCAAAAAAACACTTGCTCTCAACAGGAATCAAAGAGAATGCCTCAGCTTGGTGCCAATGTATCTGTTGTTTGTTTCACTGGCTGGTTTTTAAGTTTTTGGTGTGTGTGTGTGTGTGTGTGTGTGTGTGTGTGTGTGCATGCACACACATGCACAAAATTCAGAGAACAGCTTTTGGGAGTCCGTTCTTTACTTTCACCAGAGGATCTAGGAATGGAACTCAAGTCGCCAGGCTTGTGTGGCATGTACTTTTACCCTCAAGCCATCTTACCAGCCCTTGTTTTGTTTTAAACCCTGCCAAGTAGCTCAGGGTAGCCTTGAACTCACTACATATCCCAGGCTGGCCTTAAACTCCTGATCCTCTTGTAACTGCCTCCTGGACACTGAGGTTGTAGGCACGAGATGCCATACTCAGCAGCTGTGTCGTTAGCCTCCCTCCTTTTGGGGTGCCCCTTAGTTAGGAAGTGGGGAGCAGCTTCAGGAGCCAATGGGACAGCTCTAGTCAGAATGTGATCCAGTATTTGCTAACTTTCACTGTGCCTGCTTCTATAGTTATTCTCGATAACTGTAAAAACCAAAAAATGAAAGGAGACACTGGCACTCCCTCTCCCACCATGATATAAACCATCCCCGGGGAATTCTGAGAGGTAGATTTTTTTAAAGCAAGCTGGCTCAACAGGTGCTGGTGGGAGTGTTTGTTAGCCCAACAACCACTGAGTAAAACCCCACCGCACCATCTGCTAAGGCTAAATATATGCATACCCACAAGTGATGCTCCGGCCCTCGGCACCCACACAAGACAGAGGGAAACGATCCCGTGCCCACATGTGGAAGCCACCACTGCTCTGTCTATATTTACAAAACAAAGATATCCAGGGGCCTAGTACGTGGCTCAGTGGATCATGCTGCACAAACATGAGGACTTGAGTTCAAATCCCAAGTACACACATTCAAAAAACAAAAGGAAGAAAAACTGCCAAGCAGCACACATATTTAACCCCTTCATTAGTGGCCAGCTAGTGTAGCCAAAAAAACGAGCATCCACCAGGCAGGCCAAAGAGACCCTGCCTCAAAATAAATAAAGTAAAGAATATCCGAGGAAAGCATCCTTTGGCGTTTGTGTGTCAACATGGGCTGCTGCACACACACACTTTCACACCCCACACAGAGATATAGAAAAACAACACAAAGCGTTCATACTCATAGATGAAGCTGCTATATGCACTTTTATGGGGAACTGGAACTGGAGGGATAGCTCAGCAGTCAAAAGCAGTGGCTGCTCTTGCAGAGGGCCCAGGTTCAGCTCCTAGCACACACATCAAACAGCTCACAACATTCTATGACTCCAGTTCCAGGGGATCTAACATCCTCTTCTGGCCTCTGAGAGTACTTGCATGCACACACACACACACACACACACACACACACACACAAACAAACATTTTTAAACAATGCTGTGGTGATATTTTATTTGTGCTATAGCAAATAAAGCCTGCCTGAAGATCAGAGTGCAGAGCTAAGCCATTAGTTAGCCAGAGAGGCCAGGCAGTAGTGTCACATAGCTTTAAAACCAGCACTCAAGAGACAGAGGCAGATGGATCTCTGTGAGTTCAAGGCCACCCTGGGCTACATGAGATTGAATCTGTCTAAAACAGAAACAGAGCTCACACATAGGTGGTCCCAGCACTTTGGATCACATGTTTTTAATCCCAGTATTAGGGAGGTGGAGACAGGAGTGATATAGAAGAGAGGAAGATAAGGTGGGAGGAGACAGGAGCTCAGATGCGATCTGAGGAGCCGGAGAGAATGATTCAGTCTGAAGCAGTCAGTCTAAGGACAGGGTCGCCCCTTTGGTAGAGGTAAGAACTCTAGTGGCTGGCTGCTCCGCTTCTCTGATCCCTCGGCTTTCCCCTCCTGATAGCTCATTTCAATTTTTAATTATTAAGACCAATTAGAATTCATGCTACACAATGCAGAAATTTTACAAACATTCCTGGGCATGGAGCTCAGCTGGTAGAACACTGGCCTAGCACACAGAGCCCTCAGATCAGTCCCCAGCACTGCACAAATTGTGGTGACAGAGGAAGTGGATGGAGGAGGAAGAGAAGTTCGACTACACGGTGAGTTCAGTACAACAGCCTGGGCCACATGAGACCCTGACTCAAAAACAAATACCGACAACCAACAGTGTGGTCAAGAACATCTGTAATGTCAGCACTCTGCAGGGCAGCACAGGGTCTCAGACTTGAGGCCAGCTGAGACAACATGGTGCCTCACAAAGGTCAAGCAAAGCATTACATTTAGATATCTGACAACAGAAGATGAGTAAATAAATCACCATTCATTTATACAATGGAGATAGATGGATTAACTTGAAAGATGGATTTACATGCATATAAACCGTATCTACCTACACATGTATATGTGTATGTATACCACACAATATATATTATACATATGTATAATTAAATATATGAAGGCCCAAGTTAGGATAGCAAGCACCCACATTTTAAAAAACTGCCAGCCCAGCCAGGCAGTAGTGGCGCACACCTTTAATCCCAGCACTTGGGAGACAGAGGCAGGCGGATCTCTGTGAGTTCCAGGCCAACCCAGTCTACAATGTGCATTCCAGGACAGGCTCCAAAGCTACACAGAGAAACTCTGTCAAAAATAAACCAAACAAACAAACTTCTCCTGGCATAGTTGGCTTGAAGTGCCACCCTTCCTTCAAGGCTAACCTTAATTTAAACATCACCTCTCCATAAACACTTGACACCTACGGGTGTTTGATTGGATATGAAACTTCCCAAATATTTCTCAACAGACCTTTGGGACTGGATGCCCCCCTCAATAGCTACTGATGCCCTTGAGGTGAGCAGGCAGCACCAAACCAGGCAGCAAATATGACAGCATGATGGTGGAAATGCTAGCACCCGGGATCAGGAATAAACTAAGCCAAGCAAGAGTCTCTCTCTGGTTCTCACTTCTGCAACTGAAAATCAAAATGCAAACGCAGAGGACTGCTTCTGATTCGCAAAGAAAAAAGAAACAACAGCCCCTGCACAAGACAGAATAAACAATAGGGAGTACTGAGGATTGCAGCAAAAGCTCCATCAGGTGTCCTTTCTGGAGGAGTTGCCTCACCCCTTCAGCCTGGCAAACCCATGGGACACATGGTTGTCACTTTCAATTTCTTAGAAGACTGGAAAATTATTTTTCAGATGACATCTTTTGCACTTTTTAAATATTTAAATAAAATTGGTTTATTCTAATTGACTCACAAATAAAAGCATCATACAGCAGCTTTAAGGAGTCCATTCAAACACGTGCCCAGCCCCCAATTCTGTACATCTCAGTGAAGTTCATTTATGCAGAAAGTGGCTACCCAGAAGCACCTCGCTTCATTTAAGGAAGGTCTTTCTCACTTATTACTAACAGTAGGTTAGTTGGATTGTTTCTTACTTTACAGCTTTACTACCTCAATACCTAAAAAGTTGAATTCACTTATCCACCATGGATTAAAAACAAAACAAAACTAAGAAAAAAGCTAAAACTAGCAAGGAAAAAGCAAAGCAGTTGTGTAATATCTTTCCCCCCATGTCCTTCCGTCCATTCCCCCTTCTTCATCACCTAACATTAGTCCTCTCTTGGTCTCTTTCTTCTGGTTTTTATTTATTTGTTTTTGAGACAGGGTCTGCGATTTTAAAAGCCCATGATTTCAAATGCTTAAAAAGGAGTCACCCCAAGAACCAAATAGCAATGTCAGACCTAGGGTAGACCATAGGGCTGCCATATTGCAACATCAGTAAGGATTGGAGTGTATGTTGTAGGGGAGCTGTGAAAAAAAGACCTCCAGCATGGACAAGTAACATATCAGGACTAAGGATGTGGCTGGGCGGTAGAGTGCTTGCCTAGCATTCAGTCTCTAGCACAGCACAAACCAGCCCCCAGGATGCTCCTTAGCAACCCCAGCAATTAGGAGGAAGAGGCAGAGGGATCAGGTCAGGGTGAATAGAGAATTGTGAGACCAGCCTGAGATAGAAAACTGTGCCGTGTGTGTGTGTGTGTGTGTGTGTGTGTGCATGTGTGTATGTGTGTATGTGTGCGTGCGTGCGTGTGTGTGTGTGTGTGTGTGTGTGTGTGTGTGTGCTTGTGGATATGCAAGAACATTGGTGGGAATCAGTGTTAGACTATCCTAAGAATTAGGTTTTGTTTATTGCTTTACTTTCAATATGAAGCATGATTAATCATAGGTTTAGGCTGAGAAGCAGGGATCTAGAGTAGAAAACACAGGTAGGAGGTGGAGAGGATGATAATATGGCTCAGTGGATAAAAGGCACTCGCTGCCGCGCCTGAGAACATGAGTTCAGTTCCCAAGAGAACCAGCTCCCACAATTTGTCCTCTGAACGCTATGTCTCACACAAATAAATGTAATTTTAAAAAGGAAGGAAGGAGTGAGGGAGGGAAGAAGGGAGGAAGGAAGGAAGAAGAAATTGAAAGGTAGGCAGGAGTCAATGACACGGGAAACCTGGGAGCAGAGGGGCAGGATTAAAAAACCCTGCAGGTGCAGGGATTGGAAGGGGAGAGGACTAGAAACAGGACCCAGGAGATTTACAGCTCACAGTCCCTGGGGTTCTTAGTGAATTAGAAATGTACCATCCGCTAAGGTAAAAGGATGAGAGACAGAGCAAAGGAAATCGTCACAATATAATAATTATTATTATTATTATTATTATTATTATTATTAATGACAATAATAATAACAACAGTAATAGAGGCACCGTTTCTTGGAGTGAACGTTCTGATTTTCAGGTCCTGCTGAGAAGTTACTGTTATGTCTCTATTGCACAGATGGGGCAAGGGTCTCCATCACAGCCTCAGAGGTCATGAGAGTTGGGGCTGCCCCTTAAACCCCCGAACCTGTGGGACTTCACAGCCCATGCTCCTGGCCTGTTGCAGGACACACCACACTGAACCCGGGACAGACACGATGCACACATGCGCAGGTACACACGCGACCAGATTCCCAGGTGCAGCAAGCCCAACACAGAGACTGGGGACCTATCCCCGGAGGAGATGGTGTACACGTGCACACACCCATAAGGGAACACAGACGCCTGAGTGCAAGCTTCCTGCAAGGTCCCTTCTCCCTGGTTGTTAAAATTCGTGCGCGATGTACAGGCACCGGGTAAACAAATCAGGTTTAGCAGAAAAAAAAGAACCCAACCTGGTTAGACGCCCCCTCCTTTCCAGCCGTCCCCTCCCACGTGGCTTTGGGGACCCTCTCTTCCCAGACCCCAGACCTAGAGCAGCTGTACTGAGAACCCGCCCACCCCAGACCCACGCATGGACACGCATGCACAGTCACACATGAATGCGCCTCCCCAGATTACTGCCCACGCCCCCAACCCAATCTCCCGCCCCCTTCCCGTCCATGAGGGTCCCTCTAAAGACTCACCCTCCCCAACCAGACCCTGCCAGGCACTGCAGAACTGGAGCTGCAAGGACAGCAGCTGCGCAGACGCGGAGGCTGTGGGTGGGAGGTGGGAGGTGGAGGGGGGGGAGAGAAGGAGGCGGCCTCTCTCTTCCTCCTCCTCCGGGAGCCTGCGTTTGGAAAGAACTGAAGACAGATTGGAGGGGTGACAGAGACCGCTGGCCTGTGGTGTGGTTGCAGAAGAACGGATGTGTATATATATAGGCTTTGAGGGTCTAGTCAAAGTGGGGTGCACCCTCTATGCCCACTTAAGGAGCAATGAAGCTATGTCACAGTCCAGTATGCTAGATTTCCTATCTATACAGCCCAGGATCACCTGCCCAAGGAATATCGCTACCTGCAGTGAATCGCGGGTCCCCTGAGTCAGTTCAAAATCAAGATAATCCCCATAGACACGCCCACAAATTAAGATGAGATAGATAAGAGGTTTCTCAACCTGTGGGTCTCAACCCCCTTTGATTCAGAAAGTAGGGAAGTTATTAGTTTTTGATGCGTACTCCCTGGCGACCTCCTCCCAGGCTCCAGTGGGTACTGTCCTTGTTAAATTAAGTCATGAGTAGGGAGGTGCCTTCATCCAACATGTGCTTGTGGAGAGTAAGTTCTGGAATCCATCTGTCTCCCTCACCTGTCACTGTCAGCACTGGGGGTTACAGGCATATGTTAACATACGTGGCTTTTATATGGGTGCCAGAAATCTGAACGTGGGTTCTCACGCTTGCACAGCAAGCATTTTGCACACCGAGCCATCTCCCCAACCCCCATTAGAACTATTGAACATAGGTTCTTAGCACAGGGAAGAACTCTAGTTTTGATCTTGAGAGCTCGTAGAAGAAGAGTCTGTATGGAAATAATATCACTGAACAAATTCGGGGAGAAATTATCTATCTCTTTTGGAAAGATAAGAGGGTTGGAGAGATGGCTTAGTGGTTAAAAGCACTGGCTGCTCTTCCAGAGGACCTGGGTTGAATTCCCAGCACCCACATGGTGGCTCACAACTGTCTATAGATCCAGTTCCAGGGAATCTGACACCCTCACACAGGCAAGAATGCAGGCAACAAAACAAATAAGTAAAATATGCTAGGTGGTGGTGGTGCACACCTTTAATTCCAGCACTCTGGAGGCAGAGGCAGGAGGATCTCTGAATTCCAGCCCTACCTTGTCTACAGAGTGAGTTCCAGGATAGTTACAGCATGGACTACACAGAGAAACCCTGTCTCAAAAAGAAAAAAAGGAAGGAAGGGAGGGAGGGAGAAAAGAAGAGTGAAGACACTGTCTAGATTCTTACTGCACTGTTTTGATTTCACTCAAACTTTAGTCTTTCACACTTCCTCTGTCACCTTTGGTCATGTTCTTCCATTAGAGATAGATAGCACCTTCCTGGCTGCTTACACTTCCAAAAACATCATAATACTATTTATTCCACTTATTTTTATTTTGGTTGTTCTTGAGGCAAAGCCTCATTTAGCCCAAGTTGGCCTCAAATTTGCTATAAACTGAAGGTGACCTTGAACTATCTTCCTGCTTTCACCTCCCAAGAGCTGGGGGTCACAGGACTGTGCCATCATTTCTAATGTACTTAGCATTTTTTAAATTAATTAATTTTCCTAAAGGATTTTCAGAAGTGTAGTGGCTTGAATAAAAGTGGCTCTTACAGGCTCATATATTTGAATGTTTAGGGAGTGGCATTGGGAGGTGTGGCCTTGTTAGAGGAAGTATGCCATTGCAGATGGGCTTTGAAGTTTCAAATGCTCAAGCCAGGCCCAGCCCCTCCCCCCTCTTTGTAACTCCCCCCCACCAACCCTTTCTGCTGCCTGCTGATCCAGATGTAAAACTCTTGGCTCCTTCTCCAGCACCAAGTCTCCCTGTGCACCACCATGTTTCCTGCCATGACTATAATGGACTAAACCTCTGAACCTGTAAGCCAACTCCAATTAAATGCTTACTTTATAAGAGTTGCTGTGGTCATGGTGTCTCTTTGCAACAATAAAAACAAGACAAGAAGTAAATTTCTTGTTTGTTTGCAGTTCTGGGAACTGAACCTAGAGTCTCATGTACGACATAGGCAAGCATTCTACTACTAAGTCCCCTCAACTTCTAACTTCTGAGACATGGTACCGCTAAGTTGCCCAGATTGGCTTTATACTAACTCTGCTGTCCAAACAGCATTTGATTGAACCTGTGATTTTCCTGACTCATCTCCCCAAATAGCTTCCATTACCAGCATTCCCCACCAGGCCCATCCAGAACTGCCTTTAAAGGAAAATTGCACAGTATTCTAAAGTGTAGAAGGGCAGTTTCTTGTGCCATGCACTGAATGGAAATATAAGGACAATTATTAACCATAGCTGTATGCCACTGCTTGATATGACAGATTCTATCACTGGAATCTCTCTCTCCCTTCTTCCCTTCTCTACCTTTCCCTCCACCTGCCCTCAAACTGAAACAGTGTCTCACCATGTAACCCCAGCTAGTCTGGAACTCACCATATAGATCAGGCTGGCCTCACAGATCTGTCTACCTCTGTCTCTCAACTGCTTGGATTAAAAGTGTGCACCACTATGCCTAGCACTGGTCTCTGCTCATCATTGTCTTGCTGTTACATACCATACTGTTGTAATTAGGTGGAGAGGTGTGCGGGTTGTATTCCCCAGCCGCCGCTGGTCACCTGTACCCGAAATAACCACATGACAAACTGGATTCATTTAAATACTGCCTTGCCCGTTATCTCTAGCCTTTTCCCGGCTAGCC
>JAQHUG010000374.1:431726-449553 GCA_028555095.1 Dicrostonyx torquatus | reverse complement strand
CAGAGAAACCCTGTCTCGAAAAAGAAAAAAAAATTTATAACAGTAGCAAAATTACAATCAGGAAGTAGCAATGAAAACAGTTTTATGGTTGGGTGATGTGGGTTTCCCCTCTGTATGCTGTGTATTGCCATTGGTTAATAAAGAAGTTGCTTTCGACCAATTATCTTAACAAAATATAGCCATCCTGGAAAAGATATAGAGAAAGAGTAGGCAGAATCAGAGAGATGCCATGAGCCACCAGAGGAGAAAGACACAAGCTGCCAGCCAGAACCTTGCCGGTAAACCACAAGCCTCATGGTAAAATATAAAATAATAGAAATGGGTTCATTTAAAATGTAAGAGCAGGCTGGAGAGATGGCTCAGTGGTTAAGAACATTGCCTGCTCTTCCAAAGGTCCTGAGTTCAATTCCCAGCAACCACATGGTGGCTCACAACCATTTGCGTCTGAAACTCTCATCTAACCCCAACACAATAAACACAGCATTAGTAACAGAAATGTGAAAGGTGCTTTAAGTAGGTTCTGGATGTTTCTGGATTATCTGCAGGGAGGACGCTTACCCACTGAGACCAAGTTCCAGTAGTTCTCCAGCACCACAGTCCTGTACAGACTCCTCTGAGCAGGATTCAGCTGCTCCCATTCCTCCCGGGAGAAGTCTACAGCCACATCTGTGAAGGTCACTGAGTCCTGAGACAGCACAAATGGACAAAGTTTTGTGACATTTTTTATTTTGTTTGGGGGTAGAAGTCGTTACTAAATGAAAGAAGACACAAATGACTACATCTTGTATCATTCCACTTATATGAAATGCCCGGGGATATGTAGATAGGAAACAAAGCAGCAGTGGGCTGGGAGTAGGTCAGAGACTAACAGTAAGTGAGCTGCTTGAGAAGGGAAGATGCTGTGTCCAGGGGTTTAAGGCCAGCTTGGGCCACAAAATGGGTCACCTCTTCTCACCTCAAAACAAAAAGAAAAAAGAAAAGAATAACATGACTCATGATGGATGAGAGGATATTTAAAAATCAAAACAAAACAAAAACTTCCATGATCTCTGATGATCAAAACGTTTAGAAATCCGCCTACCTGCAACCCAGCTCTGCTGTGGGCAGCAAGTGACAGTCCTCTAATCTAATCCAGTCATTACACACTTTCCCCGGACAGTGCAGGATGCCACAGACTGAGGGCTGGATGCCACAAGATTTCCCCAAATCCAGATTCCAATTACAAACTCTGTGTTATTATTTTAGGGACTGAGAGGGACAGAATCTATGCAAAGGGACTTTGCATGTACATCTAACCTGGAATCCAATTCAATAGTACCGAGATACCTGTTTCATGTAAAAGAAGACAAGCCTCTTGACAAGAGCCCAAACCAGTTAAAAAGGTACATGCAAGGCATGGTGGTCCACACTTATAATCCTACTTCTCAGGAGCATGAGGCAGGAGGATTGCCAAGCTGGGCTCCATAATTATATTCTGTCTCCCATCCAAGAACTAATCAGGCACAACCCTCCTTAACTTTCAAGTTCAAGGTGCCTGACGAACTAATAAGATTCGATATCATAAAGAAGTGTGTATAAGGCAGGGAGAGAAAGAATTTCAGAGTGGGCTCTAGGCCTCATCACATCTATTCTTCGCCTACTAGGCAGCTGAAGTTAAGAATGATGTCCTGTAGGAGAAGGGGTGAGCAGGCCCGGGGACAGACTATTAACAGAATTTCCAAAGTAGTATCACTTAGTGCCAATCATCAAGACCCCTTCTCATGGAGAAACTAAACTAACCTGTAACATGGTTTTCATTAGTTCAACGGTCATTTCTTGCCTTCTCCTCCCTTGAAGAACAACTGTGTCCTGGGAAGTCCAGCCTAGAGGAAGAGAGGGTAGGGAAAGACAAGGTCTTCATGGTTCTCCCAGCATCACCAATGCAAGCTGCTCCTTCCCTTTCTTCCCTCCCAGCTCAAACTGGACCAAATCTACGAAGCTGGCTGAGACAGGTAGGATGCTTGAACTACACTGTCTACCTGACTCGATCTAACATCACCTACAACACCAAACCAGGAGTCAGATCTGAGTCTTGCTCAGCCATTTTCAAAGAAGCTAACACAAAGACCCCCAACTGGACAATGTGCAGAGAGTGAGAGACCCTGGAACACTCGGTCCTAAATGGGATTCTTCCCAGGGATCAGGGAACTATGTGAAAGAGAAGGTGGAAGACGGGAAGAGGCAGTGGGGATGGAGGACACAGGAAACAGTTTCTTCTTGAGACAGCCATACTGACATTCATATTAACTCATGGAGACCTTGGCAGCATACACAGAGCCTGTACTGGTCCAAGCCAGATGGGATCCCAAGCACTGAGAAGGCAACTGAACATGAGCCCTTATCCCTAACCCAGAGGCTATCTCCAGTTGTCAGCTGCTTGCAAAGGAAAAATTAGGTTTTTCTCCCAAATAAAGTCTCACTGGGTATACACACTACACTCTTCAAGGGCAGGCTTCATGCCCAAGAGTAAATGGCCAACACAAAATGAACTAAATGGTATTTTGGGGAGTTTGTTTTTTCTCTTAGTATTTTGTTGTCTGGACTTTTTTAAAAAAAAACAACAACAACAACAAAAAACAAAACAAAAAAACCTTGCTGGTCTGTTGCTTACATATTTATTTGTGTTTCTAATTTTGTGTTTCTACAGATTTTGTTTGTTTGTGTATCTCTGTGTATCTGTGTTTCTCATACCTTTTCTTTGTTTTTTTCTGTCTGTTTATTTCTGGTTTATTTGTTTTATTATTTGCCCGCTTTCTAAAGAGGGAGAAAAAGAAGGCATGAAGTTGGATGGGTGGGGAGGATCTAAGAGAAGATGATGGAGAGAAAATATGAACAGAATATAGTGTATGGAAAAATATTTCCAACAAATAAATAATAAAACACCTAGGAGACATAATGCTGAGTATATTTGAGAGTGTTTTCAGTGAGATTTAAACAAAGAAGAAGAATCACCCTGTGGGTGGCACCATCTCATGTGCTGAGACCTCAGGTTTATTAAATAAGGGACAAAGAGGAAAGAGAGTCAGATGTTGGTTCATGGCTCTCTGCTTCTATCCTTCAAAGGCAATGTGACCAGTCTTCTCACGCTTGGCCACCATGACTTCTATGCCATGGTGGACTGTATTCAAGTTGTGAGTCTTTCATTGTGTCAGGGGTTTTGGTCAGAGCAATGAGAAAAGTATCTGAGACACTAGGCAGTGGTCACTACTGGAGTATAGCAAATCACTCTTTCCTATACACTGGAAGTCTCATAAATTTTTATCCCCAAGCCCCCTAGTGAAATATTCCATTACACCGTGTGAATATATGTCACTGTGATTGGCTTAATAAAGAAGCTGACTGGCCAAGAGCTGAATAGGTAGCAGTTAGGCAGGACTGGCAGACAAAAAGTACATAAAAGAAGAGTCTCAAGAGTGTTGAGAAGATGCAGAAGGTGAGAGGAAGCAGAAGATAAACTTGCTGTACTGAGAAAAGGTACTGAGACACAAGACAGAGTGTAGATAAGAAATATGGGTTAATTTACATTATAAGAGCTCGTTAGGCAAGGGAACCAGCATAGGCCCAAACTAGGCCCTCTGAATGTGGGTGGTAGTTGTATGGCTGGGGTAGATTGTGGGGCTACTGGCAGTGAGATCAGGATTTATCCCTACTGCTTGTTCTGGCTTTTTGGAACCCATTCTCTCTGGAGGGATATCTTACTCAGCCTAGATATAGTGGGGAGGGCCTTGGTCTTGCCTCAAAACAATGTGCTAGACTTTGTTAACTCCCTATGGGAAGCCTTACCCTTTCTGAGGAATGGATGGGTGGGTGAGATTGGAGGTGGGGGGAAGGTGAAGGGGACAGGAGGAGGGAAGGGAGTGGAAAATGGATTTGGCATGTAAAATGAGAAAAGATAGTTTTTAAAAAAAAATAAATTTAAAAAAGAGCTAGTTACAAACTGAACTATTGGCCGAGCATTTATAACTAATAATAAGTCTTTGTATGGATGTTTGAGAACTCGCTGGCAGGACAGAAAAGTCTGCCTATACCCCTTCCTGTTATCTGGTCTGACTGTACATAAATACTTCCACAAAATAGCTATTTTTTTTTCATTTTATAGGCAAAGGTGGAACTGTTCCCTTGTCGGGGACCATCGCCCCAACATAGAAACTGGTGCTTTGTCCTAAGCGTGTTCTCGAAGGTGCGAGGAAGAATTAGACTCTTTCACACCATCATCATTCAAAGGCAGCTCAGGACCCTTGTCCTTACAGCGTGACCTCTGTTTATTCTCCCCCAAGCTCTGAATGCTCTCCCAACCTGAATCACTCCTCCACCCTCAGGAATTCTCTATTCACATTCTTTTTTCTGGGGACACCACAGCTTTGGAGCCAGCAACTTCTTCCTGGGCAATCTACAAATCAAAGAAGGCCGGAGCCAAGCCTTTCACCTTTTGTCTTTCTAAATTGCTAGCTTTCCTGCTACCAAGCTGTATTCAAGCCATGGCCGTCACCAGGATGGCTGATATTAGAGCCCACATCCCTTTGGAAGCTTCTGATCCAAACTCTGGCACCATCTGTTTGAAACCCCACTCCGAAAGCCACCAGAGACAAGAGTTACTGTCTTCCTCTACCCCAAACCTCAGGGCCTTCACTTTCTTCTCACTGTGGAACAATGAACTTTAGGGATCAATCCTGCCACTGTGTCACCCCAGCCCTGCGCTCACTCATTTCTCCTCCTTTCCAACCTCCCTCCTAACAGCTCAGGCCACCTTCGGCAGCTTCTGGAATGCTAGGACCTAGGACTCAGCCCAGCAATACACAACAGACAGTTCCAAACAGCAAACAGAAATAAGCTAATGATGCTGGGGGCTGGAGAGAGAGCTCAGCAGTTACGAGCACCTACTGCTCTTGAGGACCCAGTTCAGCTCCCTGCACCCAAACGGCAGATCACAACCATCAGTAACTTCAGTTCCAGGAGGTCCAACGCCCAGTTCTGCCTCCACAGGTACCAGGAATGCATGTGGTATATAAATATATATTCAGGCAAAACAACTCAAATGCAAAAAAAAATTGAAAATAATTATTTTAAAGACAGAGAGAATCTAATGCTAACAAGGCATGGTAGTGCACATCTAAAATCCCAACAATCAGAATTCTGAGGCAGGATACTTTCCAAGAGTTCAAGACTAGCTGATGAAACCTTGACAACAAATAAGAAAGAATAAAAGAAAAGGAAAGGAAAAATCTCCCAGGGAGATGGCTCAGAGGGTAAAAGTACCTGTGGATCTAGGTTTGATCCCTAGGACTCACTTGTTGGAACCAACTCCTAAAAGTTGCCCTCTAACACACACACACACACACACACACACACACACACACACACACACCCCATACTGTGGTATGCTTCTGCCCCCACAACAAAACTAAAACATTAAAATTTAACCTAAAATGTAATAATGTTTTTATGTTTTATAAACCTAATTCTAATTAATCTTCAAAGTAGTCACTTCATACACACCGGGCCATGATTATAGCATACGAAGCGACATCACAAGAGCTCACACGCTTTCTAATCTCACGAAAGACAATCCCAGGCACCCGAGAGAAGGCGCAACGCTGCTAAGTGCACACACCATGATCTCAGAGGGGCTTGGGTGCACACACACATAGTCACAGACACCCCATTCTTCTCTCTTACACCCACACCAAGATCCTCTTACCTAGTTCTCTCCCATGCAGATGTGACATCTTCAACCCCTACTTCATAAGGCCTCTCAAATACCACACTATGGTTCAGAGAACCTTCCTCATCCAGTTTGTTCTCACACACACCTGCTCATCCTTCTCTCCCATTCTCAGCCACTGTGATGTTCTCCGGGCACAGAGGTATGCCACTGTAACCACAGCATTTGGAGGCAGCGGCAGGGAGATGGTAAGTATGAGGCAGGCTAGGCTGGGATACATAGAGCTCCATTCCTGCTTGTACTACCTAGTGAAACTTTATATATTGCTACGGGAGTATGGATTGCCTTCACTGTGGAAAATGATATACAGTTTCTCAAAAAGCAAACAAATAAAACAAAACAAAACAAACCTCTGACTGATTTTGTGTGTCAACTTGACACAGGCTAGAATCATCAGAAAGGAAAGAGCCTCTGTTAAGGAAATGCCTCCATGAGCTCTCTCTGTAAGGCATTTTTTCAATTAGTGATCAATGGGCTCTCCCAGCCAATGGTGGGTGGTGCCATCCCTGGGCTGGTGAATCTCGGTTTTGTAAGAAAGCAGGCTGAGCAAGCTAGGGAAGCAAGCCAGTAAGCAGCACTCCTCCGCGGCCTCTGCATCAGCTACTGCTTCCAGGCTCCTGCCCTGCTTGAGTTCCTGTTCTGACTTCCTTGGTGAACAGTGATGTGGAAGTGTAAGCCAAATAAACCCTTTCCTCCCTAACTTGCTTTCTGGTCATGGTGTTTCATCGCAGCAATACAAACTCTAAGACAAACAAGACACAATCTTTCATAGCCCAGTTTCTCGCTTAAACACATACACAAACATTCACACAAGTGTGTACCATGATCCTTCTTATTTAACCTCTCCAAGGAGCCTCATGCATTTGTTACTTTATATATTAGCAGATCTAGTTCTCATTGTTGAACTTTTTCTAAGGAGACATATAACAAACATCTATTTACCCCAGATAGGGATGACAATAACAGATCAAAGTAACAATTCCATAAAAATCCAACTTGTTGAATCAATGAATTGATTGGGCTTATTTATAGAGCATGGGAAAGGAGTTACTTACAAGAGCATGGGTAACCCCAAAACTGCTGTATCACCCCAAAGTCTCACCCTATCATGGATGACATCTTCATGAAAAGTTTCCCTTTTAGTTAATCGTTTACTTCCTATACCCTCTAAAATCTCCCAAGACCATCTGTATACAGATGGGGGTAGGGTGGGGATAGCAAGAGAAAGAACGGGAATGCCAGATAACAATCCTGTGACACTCCCTCCTTCTTCTACTAGAGAAGCTCCATCACCAATTACAGAGACCAAGCTGTCTCTTGTTCTTCTCAATTCATCACTATGACTACAGGGTCCTGGTACTCTCTCTCCAACATATTGTATAGCTAGTGTTCTACTGCTGTGAAGAGACACTGTAACCATGGCAACTCTTATAAGAGAAAGCATTTAATTGGGGCTTGCTTACAGTTTCAGAGGTTTAGTCCATTACCATCTTGGCAGGAACATACCAGCACACAGGCAGACAGAGTGTGCTGGAGAAGTAACTGAGAGTTCTACATCCAGAATCACAGCAGCAGGAAAAGAGAAACACTGGGCCTGGCTTGGGCTTTTGAAACCTCAAAGCCCACCCCCAGTGGCACACCAAGGCCACACCTTCTAATCCTTCTCAAGTAGTGCCCCGATGTCAATGCATTCAATCCAACTTCAAAAGTCCCCATAGTCTATCACAGTTTCAATACTGTTTAAAAGCCCAAAGTTCAAAATCTCTTCTGAGACTTAAGGCACTCTCTTAACTGAAACCCCTGTAAAATCAAAATTAAAAAGCAGATCACATACTTCCAACATACAATCAAACAGGTTACAATTACCATTCCAGAAGGGAGGAAAGGGAGCATAGTGCAGAAATATTGGACAGACGCAATACCAAAAACCAGCAGGGTGAACTCCCAGTTCTGTACCTCCATGTCTGATGTCAAAGCACTCTTCAGATCTCCAATTCTACCAGCTCTGTTAACTGCAGCACACATCTCTCTCTCAGGCTGGTGCTGCGCTCAGTCTGCAGCTATTCTTGGCAGATATCCCATGACTCTGGAAGCTCAAAGTCACAATCCCAGCTACACATTCCCAGCTTTATGTACCTCCATAATGGGACACCCTGACACATGCCTGTCCCCAGCAGGTTTCCTTAGCCATGGAGGGAGATTCCATAGCCCTTTCTTCTATTGTCGACTCTAAATCTAGGATTACACGCCAAAGCAGCCAAGTTCTGCTGCTTTCTGAGGCTAGAACATGGCCCTTCCACTTATTTAAATCTTTATCGGTTTTCTATTTCTGACGGTTTAAGCTTTTCTTTAACTCCTTTTCACAAGTTGAAATCTTAGCTGGGTGGGGTCAGCACTTTTATTCCATTTAGCATTAGGCTTTGCTCTGAACTTTTGATCTCCTTGGGCACTGGAGTTAGCTCTATTACACTTCCTGGTGCTCCTTTTCTCCTCAAACTGTACATTTTGTAATTTTCTCTTGCTCAGCTTGCTCCTTTTCATTATAGACATGCATAAGAGCGGCCACTAAGAACTACACGACACAGTCAATTCTAGGCTCCTGGCCAATGTCATTCATCCAAAAGTCTTTGATTTTTGCCTCAGGCAGATTTATAGGACAAGGGCAAAAAGCAGCCACATTTTTGCCAAAATATCACAAGAATGGTTTCTAAGCCACTTGCTAATATTCTTCCCCTCTGAAACCTCTCGAGTCAGGCCATCATAATCTACATTGCTTTAATCACCACTGTCTTCCCTGTGCCTACCAGTATGGTCCATTAAATACCACTTAAAGTGTTCAACTTCTTTCCTAATCCAAAGTACCAAAGGCCACCTTTCACCAACAAGCAGCATGGTCAGGCCTGCCACAGCAATACTCTGCTCCCTGACACCAACTTCTATTTGATAACAGACTGCTGCTGTGCACATCCTACCTTATGACTTTACCCATCTCATGATGGACAGCTCAGGTTGCTCACCATTGCAAAAGCCCAACCTGCATCTACTGTTCCTCTAAATAATCGTGATGGCTGTAGGGTCCTGATACACTACTCTCTCCAATACGTCAATGATATAACCATGAAGAGCTTAAAGGAAAAGTCATACAACACTTAAACTCAGGCAACATTCACACCCTCTATGTTCTCAGACTCAAGTCTCTAATACACACACAGAGGCACACACATACACACACACGCTTTGAAGATACAGAGAATACACAAAGTCAGTCTCTTCTTTGCAAAACCAACACTTCTGAAGTGTCCCCAAACACATCCAGCAAACAGTTCTGAAGAAGACACAGCTGGGTATCTCTTCATCTAATTCAGTTCTGAGACTATCATGTCAGACCCCACAGGTTGAAGGCTCAGTCCCAATGACTGCTTCTTAATTCTGACGCTAGGTGCAAGTTCCAAGTCGTCTCACCTGTGCTGCTGAAGGACTGGCTATAAACCAAAGTTTTCTATGAGTCCCTCATAGTTCAATCAATTTGCCTGAGTGGCTTCCAGAACTTGGTGAAAACCTTTGTTAACAAGATCATTATAAAGAATATGTTTAATGATATATGAAGAGCTGGAGGGATAGCCCAGCATGTAAAGTTCACATTCAAGCCTGAGGACCAGACCTCACATACAAAGATAAAGGAGGGGAAAAAAGTAGAGAATCAACTCCACAAAGTTGTCGCACACGCCTGTAATCACAGGACTTGGGAGGCTGAGTCAGGAAGATCAGGGGTTCAAAGCCATCCTCCACTTACATAATGAGTTTGAGGACTGCCAGATACTGATACGATACTGTATCTCAAAACAACAACAAAATGGGCCTTTGGGGATCCTTTTACCCTTCAGCCCCTCTCCCAGTTGGACTGAAATTCTTTATCCTCTTATCTTTTTTGGCGTCTGCGAAGATCAGCCCTGACCCTGAAGCTACCTTGAATCAGCCATCCATCCATCACGAACGCTCATCATGATATTCGGTACTTTGGCCATTCCAAGCATTTAAGTGCTGTAACGTTAGACTACGGAAGATGACAGTCACCTCACATCCACACCATGTATTTCTCTCAGACCCTGTCTTCCTCTCCCACACACTCACACGAACGTACAGTCACCCTGAAAACTCACAGCCCAGTTCGTTTCACACACTCCGGCCTGGCGCACCCAAGCACGCACTTAGATCCGGACCCTCAGCCGTCTGTGCCCCCGCACCCCCGGATTCCACGCATCCGCCAAGCCTACCTCCAGGGACGCTGACCTCTGGGAAACCCGGAGACGACGAGGATCTCCCCTGCCCCAGCTTTCGGGCTCCCACTCCCCATCGAACGCTGTCAACCAAAGGACGCAGGGAGGCAACGGACAATCTGTGCGCAGGCGCAGTCTCTTCCAGCGGCCCCAGTGGAGAAAGGCGTTAGGGGCGCGTTCCCAGAGAAGACTGAGAAGAGAGGCCCGTCCTACGGAGAAGAGCGGGTTCTTAGACCGAGGTGAGGGCGAGGCTTAGTCAGTTGGACTGAGGGGGCGGGGCTTGCAGAGAAGGCCTGGGTCTCAGAGGCCTCTGTGGTGAGGGCGGCGCTAAGCGAAGAAAGGGAGGGGTCTCAGCTGTCTGAGAATGGGGCGGTGTTGTCAAGTAGGGCGGGTTCGCAGCGGAGTGTGAGGCGGGGGGCGTGGCTTGCCAGGTCTGATCTGGGGCGGAGCTTATGGAAAAAGGGCTGGTTCTCAGCAGAGACTGAGGGCTTATCAAGTAGGGCGGCTCTCAGATCGGTTTGAGATGAGGGCGGGTCTTGAAGAAGGGGCGGGTTCTCAGCAGCCTCTGAAGGGGCGGGGCTTGAGAATAAAGGGCGGACTCTCGGCGGAGTCTAAGGTGAGGGCGGCACTAAGTGGAGAAGGGGGAGGGATCTCAGCAGTCTGCGGCGCGGGGAGGGGCTTAGCCTGTAGGGCAGGTTCTCCGCGCAGTCAGAGGTGAGGGCGGGCTTGGAGGAGAAGGGTCGTGTTCTCAGAGGAGTCAGAGATAAAGGGCAAGGCTCGTGAAGAAGGGCACATTTTAAGGCCATTCTGCTACCGCAAGTGGCAGAAGGGATGAGAGCTGGGACGTTGTGTGAGTGAGTGCGTGAGTTTGCGGGGGGGGGGCGGGTGGCCGGGGGGGGGGGCGGGTGGCCCAGGATTGCTGGGCGTGTCAGTTGAAGCGGCTCGTGCGTCACCCCTCTTCCTTAAGCTTCCCGTACTGCCTAGAGACCAGAAGCGTCCCTAGTTACCAGCCGCCACCAATGCACAAGCGCTAGTCCTTGATGCGTCTCTTTGTTGTCTGTGTCCCTATTAGCTCACCTAACTCGATCCTTGATGTTAGTGTTTGAGACTAATGACTTTTTTTTTTTTAGGAAAGGAAGAGATATGACGTGAGCCTAGATTAGCCTCGGAACTGGCTATCTCCCAAATGTTGGGGTTAAAGGGGTGAGCCACCATGACACCGGGCTTGGAAGTTTGATCGCAAGCTAAGCTTTGCCACAGCAAGAACAGCGACCATTCTGCATCCGATCGCCTCCTCCCTCGCACTCACCGCCTCTGACCAGCAAATCAGAATATGTTTCACCTGCAAAAAGGGAATGTCATTATTAGTGTTGGGAGTAGTGAACACGACACGACATAGGAACTAGGCAAGAGTCAGGCTTTTTCTGCCTTTTGCCAAAGTAGAAATTACTCCTGCCTTTGAAGGACCAAGAAATCAATACTAGTATTAAAAGCTGAAACAAATAAAACATCCACTTGGATGAAAAGAGAAAGAAACCCAATTCCCTGGCGTCAGAGCTTTTACTTCCCACGGATGAAGACAGACCTGACAAATGCTGGGAGGGGAAAGGCTGTAAAGGAATGTAAAACAGCAAGGACGTACCATGCTTTTCCTATTTTCTTCATATAACAATCAACGTCTTTGAAAACCTTTTTCACAAAAGATATCTGCTGGTTGTCATCAACGCTGTCTTGACACTATCTGGAGATCGAAGGCTTGGCCCCACAAAATTCCCCACTATTTGTGATGGAAACCCCAAACTTTGGCGATTTTGTATGTGTTTCTGACTCTACAGGGTTTCCACGGCCCTCACTTCTTAAGTTCTATTAATTTGCTAGAGTGAGAGATACTAAGGAATCTCTTGGTTTCTTTCTTTCTTCTTTTCCTTCTTCTTCTTCTTCTTCTTCTTCTTCTTCTTCTTCTTCTTCTTCTTCTTCTTCTTCTTCTTCTTCTTTTATAGGACACTTTAAAGGACACAAGTGAACAGGTGGAGATGGTTAAGACAAAACCCAGAAGAACTCTGAGAATGGGAGCTTCTAACCCCACACAACTGGACTGTGTCTCTCTCCCAGCACATGGCTGTCTTCTTGTTGGTCTTTCTGAAAGCCTTAAAGTGTTTCGTTTTGCTTTATGGGTGTTTAGATAGCTCCCTGTAGTCACGCAAAGACCATAACAGATCCCTGGGTGATCTTGCTGGGTGGAGTTGTTCGTTCCTGTAATCTCATCCCTTAAGAAACTGACACAGAAGAATTGCCACAAACTCAAGGCCAGTTTTGGTTTCATCGTGAGTTCCAGGCCAGCCTAGGCTAGAATGATGATTCTGTTCCAAAACACTTTTAGCTCCCACAAGCTGGAGATGCAGAAGTGAAGAAAAAATAAATTTGCAGAACAAAACTTTTTTTTTTTTTTTTTTTTAGTTTTTCGAGACAGGGTTTTTCTGCTTTGGAGCCTGTCCAGGCTGGTCTCGAACTCACAAAGATCCGCCTGCCTCTGCCTCCCAAGTGCTGGGATTAAAGGCGTGCGCCACCACCACCCGGCACAGAACAAAACTTTTAATCACCTCATTTGCAGAAACTCATACATGATTGAAAAGACCTTTTTATAAATAACAAGATTATCTTTCCACACACAAAATGTTGAAGGAATAAATAAGTGGGTGATAGAAGGGTAAATAATATATGATAGATGAGTAAGCAAATATACATGAATTAATGATACATGGGGAGAGAAATAATGGATGGATAGACAGACAAATGGACGTACAGACAGAAGCCTCCTCATTGGTCTCACCATCTAGACATCTTCTCTTCTGACTTTCTGCACTTTTCATGTTCCTAGGCAGAAAACAGGATGGTATAATCCTGCAGCTGAGGTAAGGCACAGACATACTGAACTCCTTGGGTTTTGTTTCTACAGTGGGGAAGGGGATGCCAGAACTCAACTGGCACACTTAAACCGTGCTGTCAGGAAGGAAGCTAAATTGCACCGAATTAAAAGAAAGAAAAGGCTAAATTGCACTGAATTAAATGTCTATTAAAGCTACAGAAGTATCTCAGTGCTAAAGCACTATAGTGATGAGGACGCCAATTGGATCAAGGGAATAAAAATATTTTTAAAAAAATTGGGATGGTGCTTATCTGCAAATCCAGCCTTGGCTACATAGTGAGACCCTGTCTCAACAAAACAATGAATAGTGAAATTTAATATATTTTTGTCCTGTAAAACTGTCCACAGAGAATCAGAAGATATTGACCCAATCAGGGGTAACACAAAGAGATGAAAGGATTTTTAATAATCTTTGGTTAAAAAACAATACTGCAGTGCCACCTTCTGGGCAGAGTGTTAAACTACACTTTGCTTGTTTTATTTTTTTCGGTTTTGGTTTTGGTTTTTTCAAGACAGGGTTTCCCTGTACGTTTGGAGCCTGTCCTGGAACTCGCTCTGTAGACTAGGCTGGCCTCGAACTCACAGAGACCCTGCCTCTGCCTCCCGAGTGCTAGGATTAAAGACGTGTGCCGCCACCGCCCGGCTTGTTTTGTTTTTTGAGACAGGTTTTCTCTGCGTAGCCCTTTCTGTTCTGAAACTCACTTTGTAGACTAGGCTGGCCTCCGGACCCTCTGCTGGAATTAAAGGCATGCACTAGTACACCATACACTTTTCTGGAAGTTCTGGGGTTCGGTGATGTTTCTGTCCCAATCTTCCAAGTATCTCTGCTCCACACCACCACACCCAGCCAACCTGTTTCCAAAGTGTGGAGAGATGTCGCTCTCATAAGCCAAGTCTTTCTCCAATGCTTCTCCAGGCCAGACATACAAGTTCTGGGACAAGTTAGTTCAGACTCAAGGCCTCGCAAAGAAGTGTGGGTTTTTTGGTTTTGTTTTGTTTTGCTTTGATTTGATTAAGTTTACAATGTTCGTCTGCATATATGCCTGCAGGCCAGAAGAGGGCACCAGATCTCATTTACAGATGGTTTTGAGCCTCCCTGTGGTTGTTGGGAATTAAACTCGGAACCTCTGGAAGAGCAGCCAGAGCTCTTAATCTCTGAACCATCTCTCCAGCCCAAGAAGGAATTCCTTTACCCACTGATAACAGTGTGTTCACATACTCAGAAGGCTCAGCTTTCAGACCAGTTCTAATTTCACTGGCAGGGATGATGGGAAACATCCTTCTCATGGACTCCTAAAGGTCACCAGCTCAATGGGATTTTGATTCCCAGAGGTCTCCCTAAGAAGCTGGATCCAATTCACTGATGTTATGACTGACAGCTAGTGGCAGGTGGATGGTGACCCAACAGCAGTTCTCTTGCGGGGCTTCAGTGAGTTAGCTGCACTGTATAAGCATCTACTGTTAAAAGTCTAGCCTGGAGATAATACTGAGGATGTAGTCGCTGCCACCGCTGCCACAAAAAAAAATAAAACAAAAAAAACACATGGAATATGCTCATCAGAAAAATTTTAAATCATCAGAAACTCAGAAGGAACCTGAATATCCAGCAACAGAAAAATGGAGAAACAAACACCGTGGATTTTCACCAGGTGGCCACACTGAGGTGATAACAAGCATCAGCTGATGTGTCAACACACAAACATCTGTTGTAACAAAAAGAGTCATGAAGACACAGTCAGAAAATATTGAAGAATGTGATTCCTTTGGTGAGGTTTAAAAAATAGGCCTGTCTTTTGGGATGGTGGTACCATGACAAAACAGCAAAGAAGAGTCTAAGATTGTGACAAAAACCCCCATGCCAGCTGCTCAAAGCACATAGGGTGTGCTGGCTAGGCTGCACTGTTTTCCCGTCCCCCTACTCCCCTTGCCAGAAGTCTTTTTTGCGTTTATTATTCCTACAGGACTTTGTCTGGTAAATGGTAAGAGAGTCTTGCCAGTTTAAAGTGGGCATTTCTTCATGACTGATTAACACAGGACTGGCATTTCTGCCTGGATTTCCTGGCTGGCTGTCAAACAGGCCTGTGCCTTCCCAGTCATCTTGGACACTCGAGTTTGTAAGACTTCCCACTGTCTCCCGCTGTGGTGACTCCACTTCATTAATGTGTTGCTTTGAGGATAGCATTTTGGTACCATATCCCGATTCCAATTCTGAAAAAGAAGAGGAACAGAAAATGGTTACTTTTTCCAGAAAAAGAAAGGACAGTGAAAGCTGGCAGGTTCTCAGGAGGGCACCTCTGCGTGCTCCTCCTCCCTGCCACTGCTTGGCATTTTTGTCAGGGTTCCCAACTTGGCGTCTGTCACACACAAGTGTCCCATGATAGCTGGAAAGGCAGGAGTCTTCTGACATGTGACTGCATGTGGGAAGCCAAGCAATGGGGGAGGGGCAAGGAGCATGAAAAATCATTTCTGCGTTTGTGGGTGACCTGGCAGATTACAAACCATCCCGATGTTTACTAGATTCTAACTTGTGCTGATGACCCAACATCTGTAATCACCTGTCCATAGCTTTTATTCACTGTGACTAATGACCTTTCTGGTTTCTTTTTTCTTTCATTTGTTTGTTTGGGTTTGGTGTTTTGATACATCATTTCTTTGTGTAGCCCTGAAACTGGCTCTACAGATCAGGCTGGCCTCAAACTCACAGATATCTACCTGCCTCTGCCTCCCAAATACTGGGATTAAAGGCATGCACCACCACCACCTGTCTACTAGTGATCTACCTAATAAATCCTTGCCGGACTTTAAAAGGGTATTGGAGGGTTCGACATCTAGACACTATTGATTATGGCGAAGCAATTCGAAATCAGAAAGGTGGAGAAGGCAACACTGGAAATGGAGAGTGGCATGAAAAGTGTTACACAGGCTCTAAAACATCCATGTAGCTCAGAGCCACGCTTAGAAGAACACTGGTAGAGTCTATGAAAACAGAAATATAATTGAGGTGATTTCTGCAAAGGACCACCTTCCTGGTGGTGCATGAAGGGGTACAAAGGACATGCCCACTTGAATTAGTGGCGGTAACACAGGTACACAGGTGTACACACCTGCCAGCATCCATAAAGCACTTAGCAGGTATGCATTTTATAGCATGTCAATTACACTCTGCAAAATTCATGAATATTCTGCCATATGTGCTGAAGGTGGATCAGGTGAAGGCTGCCAAGCAACATCAATGGTTTTTTTAAAAAAATATTTATTTAATGTGTATGAGTGCTCTGTCTGCATTTATTCCTGAACACCAGAAGAGGGCATTAGCTCTAACTATAGATGACTGAGAGCCACCATGCAGTTGCTGGGAATTGAACTCAAGACCTGTGGAAGACAGGCTGGTGCTCTTAACCACTGAGCCATCTCTCCAGCCCATGAATGTTCTTAATATTGCTGAACTGGATGCTTAAAAAATGTGAAGATGTTATGAGTATTTTTATCATAACTCTAAAAAGAAGTGATGGGAGGGGTGTGTGACTGGATCCTTGACCTGCCTAAACATTGAAGAGCATGAGTGGGCACACATCTGTCTACCAAAACATGGTAGCAATGCAGCAGCCATCCTTAGTTCCATCTAGTCGCCACCTCCTCCTGTGGTTTCCTCTACTCTGAAATGTAATCAAACACCATGACCACTGTCAACTCTGAAGTAGCCCCTCTTGAACTTTTCCATGGCTTAAAGGGAATGATGGAAAAAGAACGACCTTGTGCTTGGAGCTCAGTTTACTGGGGGATGAGACCCTTCTACAGCATCACATTTTGATCTTATTCTGATCATAAGCAAAAACTGCACAGGGGCAGGCAAGATAGCTCAGTGGGTAAGTGCACCTGCCACAAAAGCTTAATAACCTGTGTTAAATCCCAGGACCCACAAGAAGTCAGGTACACTGGCTCATATCTATAATCCCAGTACTCCTACAGTTGGATGAGAGGCAAAGACAAGTGAATCACCTGGAAGCTTCTGGGGCTATTCTGGATTGCACAGTATGGGCAAAACGAGAATGTCTGCCTCAGTAAGGTGAGAGAGCCACTCCAAAAAGCCATCGCTGACCTCCACACAGTTGCCTCAGCATACATGTACTGGCATTCACACACGCACAATAAAGGAAAATTATTTGTGAAGGCCCCCATGGTGTATTCCATCTAATTCTACCTGGCATACGACTTCAGTACCAGTGGCAAGCAACACTGCAGCCACAGCCACTGACCTCACTGGGTAAAAAGACTCATTTTTATGATGATGCAAGGAGCCATGGACAGAAGTGATGAGTGCCTCTGAATACACTCATCAGGTTCATGAAGCAGATGAGCCCAGAGGACTGCACAGGCACCGAGGCACATTGGTCTCGCTTTCTTTGTGACTGTCCTGTGTAAAAGCTTCAGAAGTATAAGATGCTTGTAGAGTGGAAGGTAAGGATCGCTGTGGACAAGGCATCAGCTTCTGTGAGGAAGACACCGGCTGCTTTCACCCCCAAAATGTATGCCACAAATAAAATCAATCCCCATGACACTGAAGGATGAAACAATGTGAAAAGGTCATCATGTAGAGACATAAGAGTAAAGTGATAGGCATCTACTGTGGTCTAACCAGCTGCAGACAGACCCCACTTCCGTACTGACCCACTCAAAGGCTAGGAAACCTGGCTGTCATGTTACAAAGGAAGGAAGCTAAGAGGACAGCCAGCCAAGGACATCTGGGTTTTGTTTATTTGGGGTTTTTTATTTTTATATTGATATTTATTGAGCTCTACATTTTTCTCTGCTCCCCTCCCTGTCTCTCTACTCCCCTCTTCAATCCTCCCCCAAGGTCCCCAT
>JAQHUG010000374.1:366425-379760 GCA_028555095.1 Dicrostonyx torquatus | reverse complement strand
TTTTTTTTTTTTTTGAGACAGTGTTTCTCTGTGTAGCCCTGGCTGTCCTGGAACTCTCTCTGTAGACCAGGCTAGCCTTGAACTCACAAAGATCCACCTGACCCCTGCCTCCCGAGTGCTGGGATTAAATGGCTTAATGTAGTTTTTTAAAAGAGGTAATCTTATCTGGGACTAATAAGGAGAAGCCAAATTAAAGTTAATTTGTACAAAGTTAATAAAAGCAAGCAGTTTGACAAGTGATGATGTTTTCATGATGACATTGTGGCTTCAGCAATCAACTGAAAATTTATATTTGATTAGAACTTATTACAAAGAAAATTGTTTTCAGAAGCACCTTTCTTAGAAGATAAAAATTAGCCATAGAGTAGCTCTAGCTGTTGTGAAACTCACTATATAGACCAGACTGGCCTCGAGCTCACAGAGAACCAACTTCCTACCTCATCCTCCCAAGTACTAAAATTAATGGTGTGTTTCACTGTATGCAGCTTAATCACCTTTCTTAATTTAGTTTTGTTTTTTGGTGGGTTTTTTTTTTGTTTTGTTTTAGAGACAGGGTTTCTCTGTAGGTTTGGAGCCTGTCCTGGAACTAGCTCTTGTGGACCAGGCTGGTCTCAAACTCACAGAGATCCGCCTGCTTCTGCCTCCCAAGTGCTGGGATTAAAGGCGTGCGCCACTACTGCCCAGCCTTAATTTTGTTTTTAAGAGATGTTAAATCCTTTTATTTCTTTTGTATTTTACTTTCTCTATTTGAGCACTTTTTTTCTTACAATGAATGGATTTTAAAACCTCTATTTTCTTGGTTTCCTTTAGATTGGGACTATATATTCAAAGGCATTGAATTTTCATCAAAGCAAGATATTTATGAAGAATCAGCCAAAGTCCTACCAACAGAAAGAAGCCATCTTAGATATAGCCTTGAGTGTCCCAATTTGAAAGGAGACCATGGAAGTGTACACAGGTTTAAGAACAGGTTGGGAGGTCAGGAGGTACATTCTGATCAATTGTTCAACATTCATAAAGAAGTCCCTGAAGATCAAAGTAATGGGTGTAATCCATCTTGGCAAATATTCCATGAGGATGCAATACTAGATATGCCACAAAGTTTCTCTACCAAAGAAAAAACACATCAGTGTGAGCCACAAAAGAGAAGCTACCGAAAAAAGTCTGTTGAGATGAAACATAAGAAGGCAAATGTAGAAAGGAAAGTTCTGAAGTGTAACGAATGTGAGAAAGTCTTTCACCAGAGCTCATCCCTTACTCTCCACCAGAGGATTCATACTGGAGAGAAGCCCTACGCATGTGTTGAGTGTGGGAAGACCTTCAGCCAGAGTGCAAACCTAGCTCAGCATAAGAGAATCCATACTGGGGAGAAGCCTTATGAGTGTAAAGAATGTAGGAAGGCCTTTAGCCAGAATGCACATCTTGCACAGCATCAAAGAGTTCATACTGGAGAGAAACCTTACCAGTGTAAAGAATGTAAAAAAGCCTTCAGCCAGATTGCACACTTGACTCAGCATCAAAGAATTCATACTGGAGAGAGACCTTTTGAATGTATTGAATGTGGGAAAGCCTTTAGTAATGGTTCGTTTCTTGCTCAGCATCAGCGAATTCATACAGGAGAAAAACCTTATGTGTGTAATGTGTGTGGGAAAGCTTTTAGTCACCGTGGATACCTAATTGTACATCAGAGAATTCATACTGGAGAGAGACCCTATGAATGTAAAGAATGCAGGAAATCTTTCAGCCAGTATGCACACCTTTCTCAACATCAGAGAGTCCATACTGGAGAAAAACCTTATGAATGTAAAGTCTGTAGGAAAGCTTTTAGCCAGATCGCTTATCTTGATCAACACCAGAGGGTTCATACTGGAGAGAAACCCTATGAGTGTGCCAAATGTAGAAAGGCCTTCAGCAACAGTTCATCACTCACTCAGCACCAGAGAAGTCACACTGGAGAGAAACCCTATACATGTAAGGAATGTTGGAAAACATTTAGCCAAAATGCCGGCCTTGCTCAGCATCAGAGAATTCATACTGGAGAGAAACCTTATGAATGTAATATTTGTGGGAAAGCCTTCAGTTATAGTGGATCTCTTACTCTCCATCAGAGAATTCATACCGGAGAGAAACCTTACGAATGTAAAGATTGCAGGAAATCCTTCAGGCAACGTGCACACCTTGCTCATCATGAGAAGGTCCATATTATGGAGTCATTCTTGTCCCTTTCCTCTCCATCACCTTCTACGTCCAATCAGTTGCCAATAGCTATAGATTTGATCTCATAATATGATCCAAATCTGACCCATTAGAACCCTTGATATTTCATCCTCCTTGTCTTCTACAGGTTAATCTGATTTATGTGGAGTACTGAAAATAGCCTTCTAGTGTATTCACCCATGCCTCTGTGTGTCTTTATACTTCATCCAAACTTTAGAAGAACACATTTTGGTCTTATTATTTATCCTTCATTAGTTAAGATTACTTACTGACATCTAAAAGTTCATAGGGAAAAAGCACGCAGTCCTTAAAGTAACCTAACAGGCCACCTTGTCCCCAGCACCTTGTCTCAAACTACCTTCTAAATCCTTTATGCTAGTGTTCCGCCTCCCTTGGAACACCCAGAATTAAAATAGATCGAGGCTCTAATCCTTGCTCTTCTATTTTCCATCCCTAATTTTAGAGCATTTGGTCTTTTGTAACCTTCAGTCTTATATGGGACTAATGATGATTCTACCTCAAAAGTTATTGGGAAAAGTAAATAATGCATGTAAATTTCTTAGCAGAGTGCCTAGCATAAAATAATATTAATCTAAAATAAAAATACGATGATACACAAAGAAGAGTTGATCGTTTTAATCATGAAGAAACAAAAACACAGACCTGCACATTATAACGTTTGGTTTTATTAGAAATACTGAGGTTGGAGACTGAGGCTGCACCTCGGTTTGTAAAGTGGCTTCTTAGCAGTCACAGTTCTGCTCCACTCCCAGTGCCATGTAAGATGGGCATAAAAGTTCAAAGTAATTCTGGGCTACATAGCAAGTTCAAGTCCAGCCTGGGCTGCATGAGACCCTATTTCAAAAAATAAATATGTATGCATAAAATATACATATATGTACACATACATAAAATATACATATATACACACACACTAAATGGATGACATCTAATGCAGTTGGATTGACATTAGACTGATGATAGAGGAAAACATGTTAACTTTATTTATAGCATGAATATGTAAATATATGACTGAATAAGAAAAACAATTTCATTATTCACGTTCTGTGAAGCCACACTTGTTTTTCTCAAAAAAAAAAAAAAGAAGAAGAAAGAAAGAAAGAAACTCACTCCAAGGTAGAATTTACTGAGATATATCTATCATATATATATATATATATGTAAACAAAAGAAAATAAATATTTAAAACCAGTGCAGATAAATTTTTCAATATCCAGTGAACTAGAGCACTTACAAGATATACCACAGCTAAGGCCTTAAAACACATCTCCAGCTGACAGTGGTGGTGCACTCCTTTAATCCCAGAACTCGGGAGACAGAGGCAGGTGGATTTGTGTGAATTCGAGGTTATCCTGGTCTACTAAATGAGTTTTAGGACAGCCTGTTAAACAGAGAAACCCTGTCTCAAAAGAATTCTCCAGTTGTTTTTTTTTTTCAAAGAAATTGAGTGTGTGTGTGTGTGTGTACATACAAGTGCCTGAGGAGGCCAGAAGGCAGCAGTGGAGTCCCTGGAGCTGGAGTACATATGCTGTGCTCATAATCACTGAGTTATCTCTACAGCCCTATATCTCAGTTAACTCAGAAGAACTCAAGTCTTGTGAAATGCTTTCTGGAAAGAATGGAATGACCTTAGAAACAGCAGAAAGATAACCCAAAACTTGAACCAAACTAGCAGACCTCTTCAAGAACTTAGTTCAAAGAAGACATCCTAAGAATAGACACTAGGGGTTTGCAGAGATGGCTCAGTGGTTAAGAGCACTTGCTGCTCTTGCAGTGGACCTGGGCTCAGTTCCCAGCACCCACATGGTGGCTCACTACCACCTGTAACTCCAGTTCTGATGTCCTCTTATGGCCCCATGGACAGTGTGTGCAAGTGATGCACATACAGATATTCAGGCAAAACGACATACGCATAACAAACAAAAATCTCTTAAAATATGAATGGGAACTACAGAAAGAACAGGAGACTTGGTGTGTATCTCGATGACAGAGTACCAGCTCAGCATGCATGAGAGAGGCCACCACCTGCCGTCTCCCCTGTTCCGGATGGAAATCAAATAGAAAAGCAAAACAAAAACTGATTATTTGAGAATGTCCATGAAATTAATGAACTATTCATTTGCCTAAGGAAAATGGAAAGAATACATGCTGCCAGTGTCTAGGATTATAACAGGTGCCTACAAGTTCCTTTGCTAAAAGGCAGTGACTCTATACTTAGTCCCACAAGACCGCTAAAGAAGGTGCCCTGATGTCCCTGGTTATTATCCCAAACCTGCAGTCACCTTGCATTGTAGGAACAGCAGTGCCAGTCAATATTTGTGAAGGGCTCAGGAAATGGCTCAGCCAGGAAAATGTCTTCCATGCAAACATGGGGACCTGAGTTCAGATTCCTAGCAACCACCCAAAAGTTTGGTACAGCAGTGTGCCAGTCTGTCACCTCAGCACCATAAGAGCAGACAGATCCGGTGACTCCTCAGCCTATCTAAACCGATGAGCTCCAAGCTTAGTGAAAGACTTCCTCAAAACCTAAGATGACCAGCTGTCAATATGGCTGAGTCTATAACACCTCTGGCCGCACTAGCCTGATGACCTGAATTCAAGCCCCAGAACCTATGGGAAAGGGGCAGAAGAGAATCTACTTCCCAGAGTTGTCCTTTAACCTCCGTGTCTGCGACATGGCAGAGTTTCCCTGACATCGCGTATACACGCATACAGTCATCTTTTTTAAAGGTGGAGAGCAATTGAGATCACTTGGCATCCATCAACTTCCAGACACATGCTGCACACAGACTTACTTCCTACATACATACATGCACACGCGCATGCACACACATTTTTTCTGACACAGGATGAAAACCCTGTATGATGCTGAAATTGTTCCCTAACTAAGAACAATCATCTTAAGTGTTGCCAAAGCTCTAGCTCTGGCTTCCCCTGGCATCCTAGTCTGCGATCTCTATAGGAAGAATTCAGGCAAGACCCACACAGCCTTGTGTAGATAATAGGTCTCCATTAAAAGGCCAGGCCAGGTGTGGTGGTGCACACATTTAATCCCAGCACTTGGGAGGCAGAGGCAAGTGAATCTCTGTGAGTTTGAGGCCAGCCTGGTCTACACAGCAAGTTCCAGGACAGGCTGTACTGTCACACAGAGAAACCCTGTCTCAACAAACAAAAACAACAAAAAAGGCAAAGTATACTACTCCCAAGTGGGGAGGGAGCATTGTGGGCAAAAGTAGACAGTAGCCACAGAAAGCTAGGCAGCCTTAATATTTCTATTGGCTCTTGAACAGAAAGCTTTTCTCATGCCGTTTTTCTGCGTGGGTGACTGACAGACAGGCCCATTTGGATTAACTCTGAAGGGAGTAAACAATAGTATATCTCTGTTCTTTACCAGAAAGCCCTCTGAGCAGCTCAAAATGTCATGTCTACTGAAAACCAGAGATTTGACTCCAATTGCACTGGTTTTTGTTGTTGATTTTTTTTGTTTTTTGTTTGTTTGTTTGTTTGTTTGTTTTTCCAAGACAAAGTTTCTCTGTGTGACTTTGGAGCCTGTCCTGGAACTCACTCTGTAAACCAGGATGGCTTCAAACTCACAGAGATCTTCCTGCCTCTGCCTCCCTGAGTACTGGGATTAAGGCGTGCACCACCACCGCCTGGCTAATTGCACTGTTTTGACTGACAATCAGAGTCCTGCATTTTTTTCTGGTTTTACAAATTGCTGCTACTGCAGGATGGGTCAACACTCAGCAACTTTAAGCCTGCTAATGCCTAACTAGCGACCTAATATTATGGGAACAACAATGCTTCCCTATAATGATAACCTCCTGAAGCAACCCTATAGAACCATGCTGTATGTTGAACTTTTCTGGGGAGATGCAACACACACACACACACAAACACACACACACACACTACTCATCCCAGAAAGGGAACCCACTACAGACCAAAGTAGTGATTGCATCTAAGTCCAGCATGGTAAACCAATGAGGATCTTTGGGGTGGATTTTTGTTTTTTTTTTTAAATTTGCATTTTATATGTATGTGTATGTCTAGTGCCTAAGAAAGCCAGAAGAGGGTGTCATTCCCTAGAACTTGAGTTATAGTTAGTTTTGAATTACCACAAGGGTGCTGGGAGTCTCTCCAGCCCCCACATGAGTTTTTATTGGGGTTCCTAGCAGAAGTATGGATGAGGGGTTACTTATAAGAGTAGGGATTACAGACATGGATGCTGCCATATCTGACTTTAACATAGGTTCAAGGGATCCAGCTGAGGTTGAGAGGATTTTGTGGAGAATATTCTACCAGCATTCAGTCTTGCTTTTATTTGTATTTGTATTTGTATGGGTAGTGTGCCTGCATGTTTGCCTGTGCACCATATACGTGCCTAGTACCTTGGGAGGCCAGAAGATGGCATCAGAGCCTCTGCAACTGGAGTGCAGCTGTGAGCCACTGTATGAGTACTGAGAACTGAAACTGGGTCTTTTGGAAGAGCACCAAGTGCTCTTAATCACCAAGTCATCATTCCAGGCCCCTATTATTTTGTTTTGTTAACTATGAACTATTTAGTAGTCCAGGCTAGTTTTGAACTCATAAGTATCTCCCACTTCTGCCTCCTGAGTTCTGGGATTGAAGGCATACACCATGCCTGGCCCTACTTATTTTTTGAGAGCATCTCTCAGTGAACCTGGAGCTCACCTTTTCAACTATTCTGTCTGACCAGCAAGCCCCCCAGATCCACCTGTTTCCACCTCCCACAACTAGTGTTACAGGCTGTAAAGCCTGACTTGCATGGGTGCTGGAGATCTGAATGTAGGGCCTCATGCTTGTGTTTTGCATGTGTAACATGCATGTAGCTTGAAGGCGAGGTTGCTAAACACTTTTTTTTTCTTTTTTCTTTTGGAAAAGGTATGTGGGTAGCTCAAGCCAAGCAGGATCCTGATTGCTAAGCCATCCCAAATGCTTACCTGTTCCAGATCTATCTCTCCTTTTGCTTCTATTGGCTCTTAACATCATTTAATTTGTACATCTGTAAGTGAATTTATGTCCATTTAAGAGTATGTGTTCTTGGAAACTGACCCCTTTATTATAGCTTTTCTTTTCTATGCTAAGAATTGAATCCACGGCCTTAACACAAGCTAGGCAATTACTCTATAACTTTTACCATTTATTCTTTGTTTTGGTTTCAACTTTTCAAGTGCTTTTACCACCTATTACCCCTGAAACTCCCTGCCCTCTCACCACACATACACACGGACACCTACACGCGCACACCATTTTACATTTAATTTCTGCATTTAAGGTGTCTTTTTGGCAGTTCAATCTTATATATCCTTTTTTAAATTACATTTTATTGTATGTGTGTGAGGACAACTTGCTGGAATTGGTTTTTGCCTTTCTCCATGTAGGCCCCAGGGAGTGAACTCAGGTTCATCAGGCTTGTAGTCTAGAGTCATTTGGAGTCTCATCTGAGGAATTGCCCAGATCATACTGTGAGCATGTTGATGGAGGACTGTCTTAATTGGAAATTGATGTCTGTGGGTAGGTACCACCATTCCCTGTGCAAGAGGTCCTGAGGTATACGAGGTAGCTAGCTAAGCATGAGCCTGGGAACCAGCCAGAAAACAGCATTTCTCCAGTTTCTGCCGTCTGAGTTCCTACCCTGACTTCTCAGTGATGGACCGACTGTGCCGTGCAAGTGTAGTCAAATAAACTCGTTCTGAGCTGCTTTCAGTCAGGGTTTTGTCACCACAGCGAAGTGGAATACATGGACTCTATTACCACTGAGCCACATCCCAGATGGGACACCATTGACCTGGAACCAACCTTCCAGGCTGATTTGGGCAGGGGTGAAGGTAGGTAGACAGGGAAAGAGAAAAACATGCCTCTCCTTGACCTCTTCTGTGCAGTGACCTTATTTTTGTTTACAGATCTGAAAATTTAACATTTAAACAGCATGCCAGCTGCTTTTACCCTGCCTGCAAGTTGAACTTCCATAAGTTTTGGTTCTTTTCTTACTAGTATTAGACTTTTTATTGTTGAGACAAAATACCTGAGCAAAACAAGGAAAGATTTATTTTGGTTTTAGTCCATCATAGTAGGGTGAGCAGCATAGTAGGGCTGAGCTCTCATGTGGTAATCAGAAGAGAGAGGGGAGAGGTAGAGAAAGTTCTGGTGAAAGCTCCCCAATTTCTTAGTCAGCTTGAGCTGCTGTAACAAGATACTATAAATTTGTTGACGTGAAAGGGGAGATGGGGGTGGAGAAATAACAGTTTAGAGCACTGTTATTACTGCAGAGGTTCAATTTTCAGGATCCACATGGTGACTCACAACCGTACCTCCAGCTCCAGGGAATCGGATGCCCTCCTCTGGCCTCCAAGAGCACCAGGCATATGCATTGTGCAGGCAAAACCTTCATACATATAAAATATTTTAAACGCTTTATTCTTCTCTCATACAATACATTCCGATTGCAGCTTCCCCTCCCTTCCCCTTCCACTCCTCCTAGTTCCCCCCACATCCCCCCTCCCCCAGATCCACTGTGCCACCATTTCTCTTCAGAAAAGAGCAGGCCTTCCAGGCATAGCAACCAAAACCAGCATAACAAGTTACAATATGACTAGGCACAAACCCTCATATCAAGGTTGGATGAGGCAAACCAATAGGAGGAAAAGGGTCCCAAGAGCAGGCAAAAGAGTCAGAGACACCCCCACTCCTACTGTTAGGGGTTGCACAAAACCCCCAAGCTAAACGACCGTAACATGTAGAGGACTGAACACAGATTCATGCAGGTTCCGTGATTGCTGCTTCAGTCCCTGAGCCCCTATGTGTCCTGCTCAGTGGATTCTGTGACTTCAACCCCTCTGGCTCCTGAGAGGCCTTGGGGTGGGGGCAGCAGACCAGAGCCAAGACAGGTTCTCCTCGTAGCCCTAATACAGACTAGGATTTAGTTTCAGTTCCCTAAAATGGAATAGAGCTAAACAGACAGTGCTCAGTAAAACCACAGCTTAGGAGCAACCAATCAGCAGGCACCTCACAGCTGCCTGCTGACTCAGCAGGCACCCCACAGCCCCCTTCTGCTGGCTCAGCAGGTACCCCCCCCAGTCTCCTGATAACTTAAAGATAGCTCTCCCTACCCTGCTGCTCGAAGGTCCCTAACCACTAGGATCTCCCACCAATCAGCCCCATGCTAATCTTTCCTCTACCAATCAGCCCCAGATTAATCCCTCCTCCCTGGAATTCCCCTAACTCTGCTAAAAAGGAGCTCATGACCTGCTTTGGGGGTCACCAGGTGCCACCCCAACGTTGAAATTAATGAAGCACTCGCTATTGCATATGTAGCTGTTTGTCTTTCATTGGGGGCTTCTCTCAGACCCTAACAGCTTCTACAAGCCTTTCTCCCCCTTTTCTGCAGGGTTCCCTAAGCTCGGTCTAATGTTTGGCTGTGGGTCCGCTTCTGCTACCATATTTATACATATAAATACAATTTTAATTTAAAATTGTTTTAAAAGAGAGGGTGGGACATGATTCAGCCCCCCAAAGACACAGCCACACCTCCATGATCTAGTTCCTCCAGTAAATGCCTTACCAAAACTTCCCAGAGTCACCTACCAGCTGGAGATGATGAGCCTATGGTGGACAGTTCGCATTCAAACCCCAACACTTGTGGTCAAAATTAGACCCTCATGGTCAGACACTATAAACTTTTCTTAACAAGAAACGGGTATTCTCCTAAATAGCTTTTGCACAAGGAAAACTCATACAAAAGAGCCTGATTGTATACAATTGAATCACACAAAAGAATTCGGGCTTTATTTCTTATACAACGTACACAAGCTGAAGAGGGACAGAAAAATACACTGAACATGTTGGATAGAAAGGGAAATAGCCAGTACAGTACCCCAGGAGTACTTCACTGAATTGATCACCTCGAGGTGGCACAACACAGTATCACACTGGTTGACTTACAGAGGAATGAGGTTCTCATAGTTCCTCCAAAGGCTAGAGATCCACCATCAGGGCATCACTGGTCAGTGGTAAGGCCCATCCACATCATGACTTCATTAATCTCATTTCCAAATATCACACGGAGGAGTTAGAGCTTCAACATATGAGTTTTGGGGTAACACAAATGTTCAGGCCATAAAAACACAGTTAATTTTTGTATAACAACTAGCAATATTACATGAAAATGCTGTTTATTTATATAAATATAGACAATTTATGTTAAATAAAAAAGTAAAAAATAACTTCTCCCTGCTCTGAAGTTCCCCATTCTCCAGTCTCTCCTGCCCACTCTACCCCAAGCCTGTCTTAAATTTTCACAGTGCATCTTGATGTCCACAGAGTCAGTGGACTGATGACTGCTGCACACCACTGCCAACACTATTTTAACACTTCTTTGTTCTCATCCCAACACATTTCTGTCAGGAGAAGAGGCACCCTGTTTCCTGTTTCGTTTTTGGTTTTTCGAGACTAGGTTTCTCTGTGTAGCCCTGGAACTCACTCTGTAGACCAGGCTGGCCTTGAATTCACAGACATCTGCCTGCCTCTGCCTCCTGAGTGCTGGGATTAAAGGTGTGCGCCATCCAGCTGTTTCGCCTGTTAGTCCTTACATCCAGGATCTCTACTTCTGAGCACAGATTCAACACTCTATTCTCCTGGGACCTCAACTTGGGCTCAAAGCAGCATCTGGAGAAAACTGGACTCGCAATCCCATTTGATTGTACGTATCCAGTGAAATGTCCTCAAAGCTACACTGGAAATAAAACAGCAACTAAAAAACACTCTCATTTACAAACCCTGGGTGAGTATCCTGAGCATACCTCAGCTGATTTCACATCTTCAGTTCAAAATCCGCCAACTACGTTTGCGCTTTGGCTTTCAAAGGGAGAATATCATAAAATGGCCCCATAGACACAAAACATTTTATAGGCAGATAGTTTCCTCCCTCCAATTAATGATTTCTGATGTAGGATTTTTCAGCGTTTTGATGGCACGGAAGCAATATCCATTACGCTAGAAATTGTGATCTTTCCCTAGGCTGAAGATGAGCAGTAAGCAGTATGATTGCTCTCGAGATGCTGGGCAGCAGATCAGCTGAGAACAACTGGGCTCGACATTATACTGTGCTGCTAAATAATCACATTTGGTAGGGTAGCTATACTAAATATAGTTCTATTTTAAATATTTCAAGTTGTGGTGAGTTTATCAGGACATACATCGTAAGTCGAGAACACACACACATTGCCCATGCCTCTGAACCCTTCTTTGACATCCTTGTTAGCTTTTGCAGTTAGCAGCAACGTCAGGACTTGTCCTCTGAATGTGTGCTCTGATGTCGAATCAGAGATGAGCTCCGACTATATGCCTTACCACACTTGCTACATTCATACGGTTTCTCTAGAGAATGACTTCTCTGATGTCGTATAAGGTCCGAGCCGCTACTGAAGGCCTTCCCACACTCGTTACATTCGTAGGGCTTCTCCCCAGTGTGACTTCTTTCATGTAGAATGAGGGATATGCGCTGAGTAAAGGACTTCTTGCATGTTTTGCATGCGTAGGGCTTCTCTCCAGTGTGAATTCTCTCATGCTGGGCAAGGTGGGCGCTCTGGCTGAAGGCTTTCCCGCACTGGTCACATTCATAAGGTCTGTCTTCACTGTGGATTCTCTTATGTCGGGTCAGAGATATCCGGTGGCTGAAAGCTTTCCCACATTCTTCACACTGATAGGGCTTTTCTCCAGTGTGGATTCTTTGATGTTCAGTAAGAAATGACTGGCGGCCAAAAACTTTGCTACATTTATTGCATTTGAAAGGTTTCTCTTCTGAATGAATGTTCAGATGGACTTTAAGGTTTTTAATGCCACAAAACATCTTTCCACATTCCTTGCATTCAATGAGTTTCTTTTTCCTTTTATGAATTTTCTGGTGTTGAATAAGGGATGAATGCCGATGGCAAACCTTCTCACATTTATTGCACTTAAACCGCTTCTCCCCATTATGAGTTCTTAGGTGCAGAATAAGGGTCGAAAGCCGTCTGAAGTCTTTCTGACACTTATCACATTTGTAGGGATTCCCTGAAGTGTGAATTCTCTGATGAAGCATTAAGGCTGAGATCCTACTGAAGGACTTCCCACATTTCCTACATGTAAAAGGATTTTCTAAGTGGCAAGTTCTCTGCTGGAGACTCTGATGTAAGGCCTTCTTATTTCCATGAGTTTTCTTCCCAATACAAACTCTTTTATTTACAAGGACTGTCTTCTTTTTGAAGCCTCTCCCATATTTATTATACTTCTGTATTTTCTTTCTATTGTGAATTCTCTTATGAAGTAAAAAGGATGACATTCGGCTGAAGGCTTTCCCACATTTTCTGCACTGGGGAATACTCTCAACCATGTGATTATTATGGGGTACACTGAGAGATGAGCATGAACCTGGAGCCTTCTCATGGTTAAAATTTTCCTTTCGATTATGAATTCTACTGTGTATCATAAAAGATATTTTTTTATGAAAAATTTCCCCACATTTATCACATTCATAGCTTTTATCCCGATTGTGAACTCTCTGATGAAGAATGAGGTTTAAGATCTGTCTGAAAACTTGTCTGCAATTACTGCATCCATAAGACCTCTCTCCAGTGTGAAAGTCTTGATGAAGTTTAAATGACAGACTTCGAAAAAAGGTTTTTCCACAATTATTACACTTTAAAGATTTCTTGCCTGAATGTCCTTTCTTGGGCTTTCTTACAAATGAATTTTTGTTTTGTTTTGTCTTCCCGGTGGTGACCTTTTGCTGTGAAGAAACTGGTTTCTGATTAATACTTTGCACAGATTTGTTACATTGACTTGGCGGTAACTTCTTGGTCTCACACTTAGATGCTGATTCTGAAATACATCAGGAAATTAGAATTAGTTTCCAGTGCTGAAAAAATGAAGCTTGTGTAGTAAAAAGGAGTCATTATAATTAGTGGTTATCATGCACAAAACTCAAGTCCAAATGGATCAAAGACCTCAACATAAAGCCAGCCACACTGAACCTTATAGAAGAGAAAGTGGGAAGTACACTTGAACACATTGTCACGGGGAACCACTTCCTAAATA
>JAQHUG010000374.1:293315-308295 GCA_028555095.1 Dicrostonyx torquatus | reverse complement strand
CTTCTCCTCCCAGAACTTCCGTTCTGTCTACTCCACCCACCTAAGGGTTGGCCTAACTATAAGCCAGGCAGCCCTTTATTTAACCAATCAAAACACAGAAATACAGGTGGACCCTCCCACATTGACCAAAGGTCAGAGAATTGGAACTTACCTCTAGTTCCTTCAAGGTTAATTGTGCTTCAACCTCAAACAAAGTCCCACCTAGATTTAGGTCAGAGAGTTCTGCTCTCTCAGGGTTATTGTCAACAGATGTGGCTAATAGCCAGACCTTGTACTCCAGGAATAGAGAAGTAGATTGTTCCTACCTCAAACAAAAGTCTAAGGATCCAACTAAATTCCAATTCCTTTAAGGAGGTAACATTGGATTCCACCCAGGGAATGGTTTGGTGTGAGCATGACTTGTTTTGTTCGAGCAACAGAATGTTTAACTATGAATGTAGCCCGTGACTTCAGTTGGTTTATTCATTTCCTTGTATCATTGTTAATGCAGTTTTTTTTTTTGCCTTACTCCTTCCTTTTGGGGTCAGGGGTATTTTAAGCAGTTGGAAATTAAATGCGGGCGAATTTCAGTACTCACTGGAATTCCCCTCCAATATTATCCTATATGTTTCTCCATTTTATTATTTTCATTTCTGTCTTTATGTTCTTTACCAATATTTTCTAAATCCCCACGCCTCTACCCTGGCAAGAGGTATTTTTGCCCCCAACACATACATACACATATATGTATATATTATAATATCTGGCATTACAGATATTAATGCCATATAAGAAGACTGCTATTTAGTGGCTGGAGATTTTGCTCAGAGGGTAAGAGCAATGGCTGCTCTTCCAGAGGTCCTGAGTTCAAGGCCCAGCAACCATACAGTGGCTCACAACCATCTGTAATGAGATCTGATGCCCTCTTCAAATGTGCGGGCAGAACACCATATGCTAAATAAATAAAATCTTTTCTTAAAAAAGATTGCTTAGAGGCAGGTGGATCTTTGTGAGTTCGAGGCCAACCTAGTCTACAAGAGCTAGTTCCAGGACAGGCTCCAAAGCTACAGAGAAACCCTGTCTCAAAAACCCAAAAAAATAAAAAAATAAAAAAAATAAATCACAAAAAAGATTGCTATTCAGCCAATGGCTTCTAAGATATCCGCCCAATGTGGAGTGTGGTTTTCATTTAAAAAAGAGCCACAGCCGAGCTCCGAACTATCTTGCTTCCGGCTTTCATGCTGACGGCTAGACTCGGTTTCCTGTTTGCGACCAGAGGAACGTGGTTTGGGACGTTGATCTGTAAGTTTTATCCCCTCCAATAAAATACCGCTTTTTTAATCAAAAAAAAAAAAAGATTGCTATTTGGTCAAAAATAGAGGAAGAGGGCTAAAGAGATAGTGGGTCAGAGCTCTTGTTGTGCAAGCGTTAGGACCTGATTTCTGATCCTTAGCACCCATGTAAAAAACTGGCTAAGGCCAGCCACACCTGTAATCCCAATACTAGGGAGATGCCACACAGAAGGATCCCTAATGTAAAGATTTCAGCCACAACAAGGCTGACACTTCCGGGTTCTAGGGGATGTGCATGTGTAGACAAGCCCTCAGGGAGAAGTGCCTAATGGCCCTTGGGGGATGTTAAAGGGTACTGCATGACCAACATGCGGTGTGGATTACATCATCCACGTATGACTCACCTAAGCCCTTGCATGCATGTGTGGTTGCATCATCCACGTATGACTCAGATAAGCCCTTGTGTGCATGTGTGAACCCCGTCATCTGCATATGATGTAGCCACGTCAACCCTCTGTGCACATGCACTAGGCAGCTTTTAAAAGATGTGCCATCTTCCTCTCTCTCTCTCTGCACACTGACTTCCCCGGGCCTGTACACGCCCCTCTAATAAACTCCTAAGCGGGTTTGTTCCATGTTCTGTGTCTCCTTCTCACTCGCACCAGGTAATTTCACAGACACTTGCTGGGCTGAGTCAACCTAAAAACAGTGAGCTCCAGGTTTAATGAGAGACTTTCTTGTGAAAGTATTCATGTAAAGAAGACTGGAAGACACAGAATAGGAGACCCAGTGTCCTCCCCTGGCCTTTGCATGCTTGCACAGGCGTGTACACCACCCCACACACACACCAAAAATTTTGGGACAGTAAGATGGGTCAGCATGTAAGGGTGCTTGCTAGCAGCCTGAAGATCTGAATTCTAATCCTGGGACCCACACAGTGGAAAGAAGGAACCAACTCCCCTCCAGGTGTCTTCTGACCCCCACATGCATGCCTCTACACATGTTCTCCTTCAATATCTATATTTTTTAGTTTAAATTTAAAGCCAAATAAACAAAGCATGGAACTGGGTAATATATGAGGCATTCTGTAGCCTCACCAGGTCTGTGTCACCCATTGACAAGAAAGAGCAAATACTGTGGGCTGAGGACAAAAATAGATCCACACTTACCATCCGGGGACAGTCTGCTCATCAGCCCTGAAGGAGACAAAAAACAAAACAAAAAACAAAAACAAATGTCAACACACACAGCAATTGCAACAGAACGAAAATCCACAATGAATTTTCCCAGTCCTAGGGACTCAGCCAACCCTCTGGGGGAAATATGGCTGTGTTGCTAAGGCCAATTAGGAAGGCAGGAGGTGAAGCATTATAAACCCAGTCTGTTTGTTTTTTAAGTGGCTTTTTCCCCCAATGATAGGCAGCAGGTTTCCATTTCTTTGTGGCTTTTTCTCCTAGCAGTTTTTGTCTCTCCGAGATGTATCCCATCTTCCCTCATGTGAGGTGGATCTCTTTAACCTATTACACCCCAAGAGCAAAGGAGATCATGACACCTGTAATGATTTCTGTCCCTTTTAAGAGACAAGCCACGCCCACTCCCTCCCCCATCCCCTGAGGCAGGCTGATCTTCAGCTTCCTACCTGGGCTTGCTCTCTCTTTTCCCTCCCCACTCTTCTGTCTCTCTCTTCTCTATCTCCTCTCTCTCTCTCTCTCTCTCTCTCTCTCTCTCTCTCTCCTCCCTTCTCCCCTTTTTCCTTCTTCTCAATAACCCACCTAATAAATGTTCAACTTTACTGTGCATGGCGTGCCTCTCCATGTCTCTGTCTCCTGCCCGCCTGCCACGTGTCTGCCTGCCTGGGACCAGCCACGGCTTGGGGGGGCCAGTAGCTATCTCTGGCTGGGACTGGCTGTTCTCAGGGCCTGCCACCTGCCCACACTGCTCACTCGCCAGGGAACAGCCAGCTGTCACATGGCTGGGGACCAGCCATCTTAGTTTGGGGACCTGCCACGTGGTCTCGACCCCGCAGCAAGCCCGTGCAAAAGCACAACACTCATTCTGACCCCAACCAGTCAACCACTCGGGCATCTCTGCATTGCTGGAATTGACAGAGACTCAGTCCCTGCTACAGAAGAGACACATAGACAACTTCAGACCAAAAGAAAACAGGATAAAGGAAGAATTACCAGGTGAGACACCCTAAACCCCCCTCCCCAAACAAAAACCCCAAACCCTAGCTCTCCTGCCCATCTCAGAGTCCCTCCTCTACCTGATAAATCTACAACATCTGTCATTTAGCTTTCACTGTGTGCCAAACTGTTCTCCTGTCTTTTTCTGAGACAGGGTCTCTCTGTGCAGCCCTGGCTGTTCTGTAGACAGAGCTTGCTCTGTAGACCAGGCTAGCCTCAAATTCACAGAGTTGTCACTCTTTAACTAATGGAGAAAAGGAAAACCCATTGATCAGCTAGCGTCAAAACAATTTAGAACAGTGGTTCTCAACCTGGGGGTCAAATGTCTCTTTCCCAGGGGTTGCCTAAGACTGCCCACATATCAGTAGCAATGAAAATAATTTTATGATTGGGGTCACCACAACATGAGGAACTGTATTAAAGGGTCACAACATTAAGAAGGTTGAGAACCACTGATTTAGAATCTCCTTAATAATCTCAATTTCTTGTCCCAGCTCAGTCATAGAAGGCACTGTTTGCCTCCATTGTGGTCTGAACACCAAGTCAGAAGGCAATTTAATCATTGTGCAAACATCACAGGATGGACTTCCTCAAACTGAGGTTTGGATCATGGCACCAATATGTGGTAATAGGGTCTGCTGGGGTGTACGCAATTCCTCACATATGGTTGTCATACAGTACGTGACCAGGACCCCACTAGATTCTGAATTAATTCCATCTTTGGGTTTCCATCATCAGAATATAATACATGCTAAAATCGTAGCAGTTTTCTATGTGCATGTGTGTGCTCAGGTGTGCATATTGAGGCCGAAGATCAACCTCTGATGCTGTTTAAGGAGCCATCTATCTTGTCAGTTTTTCCCCCAAGACTTAATTTTTAAGTTTTTCTCATGTGTATGTGTGTGGGTCTGTACGTGTGAGTGCAATGCCTGCTGAGACCCTTGGAGCTGGAGTCAGAAGCAGTCGTGGGCTGCTGGACATGACAGTTGGGACCTGAACTCAGATCCTCTGGAAGAGCAGTAGGTGCTCTTAACCATGGAGCCATCATGTCTCCAGCCCCTGCTCTGTGAGGAGTTGCTCTTACCACACTGGGTACATGAAGGGCAGAGGACAACTTGCAGGAGTTGGTTCTCTGCCTTTACCATGTCTCTAGGATGAGGTCAGGTCATCAAGCAGCAAGCACTTCTACCTCCTGAGCTATCTTGTTAACCCCCTTTAAATATACGCACATGTGCATGTGTGTGTGTGCATGTATGTGTGTGTATGTGTGTACATGTGTCATGGTGTATGTGTGGAGGTCAAAACACAACCTTGAGTGCAGTCCACAATTTTATTTCTTTGAGACAGGGTCTATGTAGCCCATAGTCCTGGAACTCTATGTAGACCAGGCTGGCCTCGAGCTCACAGAGTCCCTGCCTTTCCCTCCTGAGTGCTGAAGTTAAAGGTGTTCACCACTACAGCTGTCTCCCAGCCCACAAATTCTTGGTCAAAGTCTTCCATTGAACTTCCCAGTCCATGACAATTGTCAACGGGATTCACACACTTACCCAAGATTCCTGATGACAGCAGGACCGGGAGAGGTGACACGGTGGCCAAGATTATAGATGAAGTGCAGAACATTGAGTCGGATGGGTCAGAGAGACAAAGATTAATTAGAACGTGAAAACAAGGTCAGAGGCTGGGTGCTGGGAACATCTGGAAAGTGGAATCTACAATGGCTCATGACGAGATGAAGACTCGGGGTCCCTGCGATACCCGAGTCCCTTTGCAGCAGACTCCAGTCGGACTTAGTGAGCTGAGAATGGCAGCCCAGCAGCTTGCCTGCAGCCATGCTGGAAGGAGCTCTTTGATGACTGTAGAACAAGGTGCTAGGCTCACCTCAGCTTGATTTGCGGATCATTAATGTCTGCTTTCTGGAGATACCATGCCCACTGGCTTTTTGATGGACTCTGGAAATCCAAACTCATGTCTTAATGCTTTCAGTAAGCACACTAACCCAACTTCCCAGCCCATGTGACTTTTTCTGTATCTGGCCAAATTAGATCTAGGGTCGATCTATAAAGTTTGCTCTCTGGCCAAATGGCTTTTGTTTCTGTCCCATTCTGAAGCTTGTATTAACAAGGAACGCCTGTTTAAAGAGAAACTCCTTCAAATTGTCCTTTCACTTTTTTCAATGAAATTTTTGTGATTAATCAGGTATGGTGGTGCAGGCCCTTTAATATCCACACTTGGGAGGCAGAGACAGGTGGATTTCTGAGAGATCAAGACCAGTCTGGTCTACAGTGTGAGTCCCAGGCCAGCCAGAGTTGCACAGTGAAACCCTGTCTTTTTTTTTTTTTTCCCGAGACAGGGTTTCTCTGTAGCTTTGGTGCCTGTCCTAGAACTAGCTCTTGTAGACCAGGCTGGCCTCGAACTCACAGAGATCCACCTGCCTTTGCCTCCTGACTGCTGGGATTAAAGGCGTGTGCTACCACCACCCTGCAAAGCCCTGTCTTTAAATAAAACAAAACAAAAAACAAAGAAAATTTCATGATGAAAGATAACATACCAGAAAGATCCCAGCCCCTTGTCTTTATGATGCAAACAGAGCATGCTCAGAGATGTTCCTGTCAATCATCTTAAGACACAAGCTGAACATGCTCAGAAACATTCCTCTCCACCATGTTTGTGATTCAAACTGAACATGCTCAGATGTGTCCCTGGCCAACATCTTTAACTTTGCTAACATGACCGTGAGCTAAACATGCCTCACAGTGTGTCTTCCATGGTCCCTTCTTTAGATAGAACCTTCAACATGCTAGGAATGCATCTTCCCTTATTTCCTTAAGTGCTTTCCTTTTTTTTCTTTCTTTCTTTCTTTTCTTTTTTTTTTTTTTTGCGACAGGGTTTCTCTATAGCTTTGGAGCCTGTCCTGGAACTAGCTTTTGTAGACCAGGCTGGCCTCAAACTCACAGAGATCTGCCTGCCTCTGCCTCCCGAGCGCTGGATTTAAAGGCGTGTATCACCACTGCCTGGCTGAGTGCTTTCCTTTTTGACTGTGTGTGAACTGTGTTGGAGGAGGGCTCTGCTCTGTAAATCACTACTGTCTGTCCCTGCCTGCTGTGGGGGAGAGTTCTTTCTTTACTCTTTTCTTTCTTGGCTGAGTTTGCCTTGATCTTGCACTCACCAGGATGCAAGGCAGGTACATTTGGACCCAAGAAAAAAACATTGTAATTTTTTTTTTGGAGGGAAAAGAGAGGTGCTTGAATTCTATCAAAGGAGGTATTCTAGGTTCTCATATTCTTTTTAGTCCCTAGATGAGAAGCTGGGCTGTGGGCACAGGAGAAGAAAGGCTAGTTGAAAGCCAACTGATGCTATTTCTGTGGGGGCAAAGGCAACTAGAACAGATGGAGAAGGAAATAGATTGAGACTCTTACCTTTCAGCACTTGTAGCCACGGGAGCATCAGGGAGAAGGGGATGAGCCAGGACCAATGAGAATATTTGTCCAATCAAAGTTGAGAAGGAATATGGAATCAGTTAAGTCATTCTTTATGCATCGTCCCTCAGTGCACCCCAGAGATCCCCCAAAAAGGGTCAGGAACCAGAATGAGGAACATTAATGCGACCTATGGTTCCTGCTTCTCTTTGAAGACATGTTTACTGCAGAAGTGAGGACTCTGGGGTACCAGTTATGATTGTGAGAAATCTAAATCCTCCCCATTCCATGTGACTTCCAGGAAATTAGCAGAATATGGTCTCCAAAACAACTGTTACCTCTTGTTCTCAGATGGAGGCTGAGATGGTTAATATTCAGAAAAGAAGGCCTATCGCCCTGAAATGCATACAGTCCAGCCTGACCGTACACACAGAATGAACTCCTAACCAAGTCACTTCACTGACCCTACGGATGTTAATATCAAAGTCATGGAAACAAGGACTCTTTCTTCCTCTCTTGCAAGCATCATTCCTACAAGATCTAAGAGAATGGCTGGCCTTGAAGATGACCTATTTCCCACCCCATGACCTTCAGATATAGGTTGAATGGCCATGTTCAAGTTGAGCATTCTCTGAGTCTGCTCCCACAGAAGGTGATGGCCAGATGTTTGCCCCTCTTTTCCATCTACCTCAGCTGACTCCCCATCCCAACCCTTGCTTATATAGAGAGATTGGGACTCACATTTGACTGGAAGAAGAGCCAGGAGCCAGGGAGTCAGCATGAAAAACAGAGGCAAAGAAGAGGGTAGGGTTAATACATATGCAAACTACCTCAGTCTCCCCACGTACTTCTTTTTTTTTTTTAATCATTGATTTTTTTTTTAAAGTAAGGGCTCTTAACCACAGAGCTGTCTCTCCAGCCCCACCCATGTACTTCTTTGTTCCTTCATGGAATAGTTACATGTCCATTGTTATACAGGTGCATATAATTTTAGAAAGGTCAAAACGGTGGTAATACTGATTGCCAAAAGCATCCATAACCTTCCTGTGGTAAGAATGACCCCTATGGGTTTATAGATTTGAATGATTGGTCATCAGGGAGAGGCACTATTATAAGGTATGGTTTTGCTGGAGTGGGCGTGGTCTTGTTGGAGGAAGTGTGTCACTAGGGGTGGGCTTTGAGATTTCAAATACTCAAGCCAGGCCCAAAGTCTAGCTCTTTCTGCTTCCTGCTGATCCAGATGTAGAACTCTCAGCTCCTTCTCCAGCACCATGTCTGTAAGCCAGCCCCAACTAAATGTTTCCCTTTATAAGAACTGCTGTGTTGGCCTGGAGAGATGGCTCAGCGGTTAAGAGCACTAATTGCTCTTCCAGAGAACCCAGGGTTTAATTTCCAGCATCCACAAGGCAACTCACAACTGCCTCTAACTACAGTTCCAGGGGATCTGACACCCTCACACAGACATACATGCGGATTAAACACGAATGCACATAAAATAAAAAATTATTTAAAAAATAGAGTTGCTATGGTCATGGCATCTCCTCACAACAATAGAACACTGACTAAGACTTTAGTCTTGTGTTTTTACAACTAGATTTACATATATACATATTTTCATATATAAATATACTTGTATATGCATTCCTAGAGACAGATAGATACATATCTATACAGATGGAGCACTACAGTCATGCACTTGGCCCTCACTATGAGCAGGCTCTGCATCTATTTATTAAACTAACCACAAACAGATTTTTCATAATTTTATTTGATCATCGATAGATACAAGAAATTTTTTTTTGAAATATTTTTAAGTGAGCCAACCATAGTGGTTCATGTCTGAAATCTCAGCCATCGGGAGGCTGAAGCAGGAGGATTACCACAATTTTGAGGTCAGCCTAGATAAGGAGCTAGGCAGTGGTGGCACACCTTTAATCCCAGTCCTCAGGAGGCAGAGGGAGGTGGATCTCTCTGAGTTCGAGGCCAGCCTGGTCTACAAACTGAGTTCCAGGACAGCCAGGGCTACACAGAGAAACCCTGTCTTGAAAAAACAGAAGAAAAAAGATTAAAGACAAGTGCTTACACTCTCTGGGGATCCATAGTCTCAGAGACCTTTCCTTATTCCTTGTGTCCAAGGACCAGCAAAAACCATGTGGCAGTTGACTGAATTACGGGAGACTCGGGTAGCTGGGGAAGCATGATTTCATCTCATTGTGGCAACTGTGGTTCTCAGTGTCAGTCACACCAAGTCCTTCCTCCTCCTCAGAAGCCTAAGTGGTTTGGCATTGGCTTTGGATGATGTGTGGCCCCAGAGTCTGTAGGTGTGTTTTGGAGGAGATGGCACTCAGTGGATGTGTGTTCAGTAGGCTGGTGGAGGAACCGTAATCTCCTTCATCTCCTATCCTTGGATATGAAAACCCCAGGTTCTGCACTTTTGGAACTCCAGGGCTTATGTCAATGGCTCCCTGGGTCTGTGGATCTTTGCCTTAGACTGAGAATTATATCACTGGTGTCTGTTTCTGAGGCTACAGGTTTGGACTGAGCCACACTGCCAATTTCCCTGGTTCTCTAGCTTGAGATGTTCTTTCTGTCGTTTTTGTTATTGTTGTTTTTCAAGACAGGGTTTCTCTGTGTAGCTTTGGAGCTTGTCCTGGAGCTCACTTTGTAGACCAAGATGGCCTCTAACTCATAGAGAGAGATTCACCTGCCTCTGACTCCAGAGTGCTGGGATTAAAGGCCACGCCACCACACCCAGATGCTTGGGATGTTCTGTTGTGAACCTTCCCAGTCTCCATCATCAGGTGAGCTAATATCCCCAGCTAAGCTTCACACCTGCGTATTTCATTCCATTCTATATCTTATCATAAGTCATCCTAGTCTGTTCTACTCTCTATTTCTATTGTATCTTATTTTTATTTTCTATTTCCTACTCTATCTTATATTATCTTATTATATTCTATTTCTTTCTTTTCTTTGACTTTGATGCCTGGAAGCTATGTAAAGTTTGGAGCTCACTATGTGGACTAGGCTGGCCTCACACTCACAGAGATCCACCTGCCTCCATCTCCTGAGTGCTGCTACTTGGTACTAACTTACTTCTGTTACATTTTTATTCTAATCTACTTCCATTTCATTATGTCCTGTTTATTATCTCTGGTCTTTTTTATGGTTCTCTGGAGAATCCTGGCTCTAACAGAATTTGCACAACACTACAACTTCTTCCCTGTTTGAGTTTGCATTTTAACTAGCCAGTCGAATCAACACACCATGACAGACTAAAAGCAGATACAGATGTGAGAGTCCAGCTATTTTCTATTAAACAGGGTCTCATGTAGCACAGGCTAGCCTTCTACTCACTGCGTAGCTGAGGATGACCTTGGACCTCCAATTCTCCTGCCTCCAAGAAAATTACAGGCATATCTCATTAAGTCTAGCAGCTGCTTACTTTTTTTTTCTTTTTAGCTTTTCAAGACAGGGTTTCTCTGTAGCTTTGGAACCTGTCCTGGAACTAGCTCTTGTAGACCAGGCTGGCCTCGAACTCACAGAGATCCGCCTGCCTCTGCCTCCCAAGTGCTGGGATTAAAGGCGTGCGCCACCACCGCCCGGCTACAGCTGCTTACTTTTAATAATTATTTTATTTAATAGCTATTTTATGACCCCCAGGCCAAGACTTATGGCAGATTGAAGCCACATTACACCCTTCCCCAGGATTCCCAGAGGGTTTTCCAGACCCAACAGCATCTGAGGGAAGCCACCTACGAGAACACAGACATGGGATAGCTACAGTTCTTACTTTTTTCTTCCACTGCGACTGGAGGCAAAAACATCATTCATGTGGATTCCAGTGGGGCCAGGCAGCAGGTGCAGGGAGAGAATTAGACATGAGACTCAGATCACGACAATAATCAAGACCGCCCACAGCTCCCGTGGTTTTGGAGCTAAAATACACAGTTTCTATCAAAGTCCCTCCGGTTCACTCATCTACCCAACCATCTCCACGTCTGCCTATTATCCATCCACCCCATACCTATTCTCCACCTATCAATTCCCCACCCCCTCCTCTACCATCCACCCAAGCATCATCCATCCACCCATTCTTCCAGCCACCTTTTCACCCATCCGTCTACTCCTCTACACCTCCACACACCCACACACCCATAAATCTACCCAGTGTTCACCTCAATTCATTCATCCCTCCATATATCTACCCACTCATTAACAACTGTTCATCATCTGTCCATCTATCCTTTGATCCTTCCACCCATATACCTACTTTACCAACTCTCCATCTACTCATACACCCATAAATACTCCATCATCCTTTGAATCATTCCACCCGCCCATCTGCCCATTTATCTATCCACCCACCCATCCACTGTATGCTTGCCCATCATTCATTCGCCCATCTATCCATCCTTGCATTCACCACATACTTGTTCATCCTCCATCCTCTGATCCTTCCATGCACCTACTTACCCACTTATCTACTTAAACAGCCCTGAAGCTTCTCAACCACCCCTAAACTTATTCATGATCCATCAACCCATCCTTCCATGCTCCCATCCTTCCTTCCTTCCAACCACTGCCCGTCTATCATCTGTTTGTCTGTCATATCCCATTTGTGCCTCCATCACCCAGCCAGCATTCACTTGGTTCATCTTCCACCTGGGCTTAGGGCTTAGAAGACGCATATAAACAGAAGTTTTTGAAATATTGGCAAAGTCGATTGGGGAAAGAATTCCTGGCAGAGGAGTGAAAATAACATTCCGTGTGTGAAGCATGTAGATGGCTCAGCCATCTACGGGCACTTCAGCTTGAGTGTAATAAAAAAGAGAACCTGTGACTGTCAACATCCCACCCATCTGAAGATGGTCGACTGATGCTCAGGTCTCTGTGAGTTCACATTGATACAACATTCAAGGAAGTCATTCTCTTCTTTTTTAACTTTTGCTTTATTTTTAATTATGTCTGAGCACATGGGCAAGCGCACATGCTTACCCATGCACATGAATGAATGTGCTTGCAGAAGTCAGAACCATCAGATGCTCGAGGGTCTGGAGTTACAGGTCATTGTGAGCTGAGTGCTGGGAACCAAACCCAGTTTCTCTACAAGATCAGCATGGGCTCTTGGGAACTGAGCCACCTTGCTAGCCCAGTTCATCTCTTTTTTTCTCTCTTTTTAAAATGTATTTATTCTGTGTGTCTTTTACATCATGTATCTTGATCCTACTCATTTTCCTGTCCCTTTGCATCTGCCCTCAGCCCTTGCATCCCTCCCCCAAAATAAAACAAAATTTAAGAGAAAAAAGGAAAAAAATAATAAAAAAGGAAGAAATAAAAATCTCATCAGATCCAGTGAGTCACACTGTTTATCTTTACTTGTCAGTGTTCATTGTAAAGAGTCATTGATCTCATTCGAGGACTTTAGGAATTCCAATTAATGTGTATAGAACATATAAAGAGAATAGAAAATCTCTGCACTACAGCAGCCCCACCCCCACCCCATTTGGTTTTTCAAGACAGGGTTTCACTATGTAGTCCTGACTGTCCTGGAACTCCCTCTACAGACTAGGCTGGCCTAGAACTCACTGTCTCTGTCTCCCAAATGTTGGGATTAAAGGTGTATGCCACTACTGCCAGCAATCCCTTCTTAAAGCAAAATCTACAGGTGGCTGCTAAAATTAATTGGCCAAGATGAAAAGAAAAAGAATAGGTATGTGTAGTCTCAGTATCTCCCTCATATATTCACCAATTACAAGAAGTGAAATAGTAATAGGTAGTGGAGAAGCCTGGTTTCCCAACAGCCTTAGCCAAGAGATTAGAGAGAACATCATAGGCAAGAAACAAACCATTATCAGTCACTTGGCTATATCCCCCAAATGAGGGCACAGGGTGATTTTGGTGTATTCTTACCCCAAATGCATAACCTCATTTTTACCCCAAATGCATAACCTTTAATCATGGGGGAACCTCAGGGAAACTCAGTCTAGGAGACATTCTGAGACAAACTGACCAGAATCATTTAAATGTTTGAGAATCATGAAAGACAAGAAAAGACTGAAAACTCAGAAGGGCAGGCGAGATGACTCAGAAGGTAAAGGTACTATCCCCCACCAACGCCTAAGGATCCAAGTTGAATTCCTGGGATTTGCATGGTGGAAGGAGAGAACCAATTCCTAGAAGCTGTCTTCTGACGTTCACATGTACTCTGTGGCACACACAGACAGACAGACGGACATATGGATGGACAGACGGGAGATAGATAGACAGATGATAGATAGATAGGTAGATAGATAGATAGATAGATAGATAGATAGATAGATCTTTTAAAATAGAAGAATAGGAAGGAAAGAGGGGAAGGGAAGAAGGAGGAGGAGCAAACGCGCTTCCTATGACCCCAACAACCTTTATATTCTGTTCCCACACTCTCTCTACTCTTACTTGAACCTTTGCTCTGCCCCCATGCCCTCATCCCATCTGCCATCTTTCTGCCACACTGACTGCTCTTGAAGGGACTCCACGTCCTTGAACCCAACATCTTCACGCAAGCACAGTTCCATCTGCCTGAAATAATCTCTAACCCTTTGGCCAGCTAGCTCCTGCTTCTTGTTGCGGTCTCTTCTCAGATGTCACTTTTCCAGAACAGTCTCCCCTAAAGCCCCTACTGGGATGTGGTTATCTGTTTATCATAAGGATCACATTATGAGAGAGCTGTGCCTGCCTTTCCCTGACTCTGTTCCCTGCATTGAGGGCAAACTAAAACTTGAGAGCACTGCAGGTCTAGTAGCAGGGGAGATAGTGCTGTTCGTGACAAGGCCCACGTCTTTCCAGTGAAGTCTTAGGCATCCTGACGTCGTAAAGGACCAGCTACCAGGCTGGTAACTCTCAGCACCACCCCAATTCCATCTCTGCAGTGACACAGGGCAGTCCAAGGGGTTCTATGACAATGAGAAGACAGGGATAAGAGGCTGACCACACAGTTGGATCTCTGCCCCATGTGGGCAAAAGTTACTGATGAGAATGAGGATGGAGATGACAGGGTGTTCCTCTGCAGGGACGAGCCACCAGCAAGGAACTCATATAGCCACTAGGAACTTCAGAGCAGGGTTGCCGACCTAGGACTCATGAAGCCATCCGTGTCCCCAAGGGCAACCCTCCAGCCTGGGACTAATGTAGATACTAGTATCTCCAAGGATAAGGCTGCCAGTTAGAGACTCATGAAGTCACGGATATCTTTAAGACCAAAAACCGAAGACTCATGCAGCCTTCACCACAGGGGAAATGGACTGCCTAAGCCCAAAGCCAGGAAGCCTGTGTAGACCTCAGAGCTGCTTACTGAGTCCAGCCTCAGTGGCCTCCCCATCCTACGATGCCAACGAGAAGAGATGGGGATGGGTGGAAACCTCACCTTCACGAGGGATACAGGCCTCTGCCAGGCCCAGGAAAAGGAGGACCACCAGGCACCTCTTCAGAAATGGCTCCAATCTGTACATAGTGGGGCCTGGACCCAGTATCTGGTCTTCTCCTTCCAGGTTCAAGAGGACTCTGGTCACCCACTGTTCTCCTGGGCTCTCAAGACAAAATTCGCACCCACATATGCCCTCCAGCTACCTGGAGGCAGCCAGCTGGTGAGACCGGTGCCCACGCCACCAGCTGCTGGGCCAGCAACTGTCCCTTCCCACCAGCACCTGATCTTCTTAAAGCAACACTCTATGATAATTATATGCTGTACCCACTTGCTTGTTTTCCTGTGGCCCAAATGCAACATCCTGTTTGGTGACATCCATAGCTAACTGGTTTTTTTGCATTTTTATTTTTATTTATTTCAAGACAGGGTTTCAATCTCTGACTGTCTGGAACTCACTTTGTAGACCAGGCTGACCTTGAACTCACAGCGATCCACCAGCCTCTGCCTCCCTAGTGCTGGCATTAAATACGTGCACCACCACTGCCCAGCTTTTATTGTTTTCTAAAAGTTTAACTCTCTCTCTCTCTCTGTGTGTGTGTGTGTGTGTGTGTGTGTGTGTGTGTGTGTGTGTGTGTGTGTACACTGGAGCTGGAGGTGCAGGCATTTGAAAGCCACCCAACATGAGTCCTGGGAACTGAA
>JAQHUG010000374.1:276864-288415 GCA_028555095.1 Dicrostonyx torquatus | reverse complement strand
AAACAAAACAAAACAAAAACAAAAAACAAAAAAAGAAAGAAAAAATGGTCTTCAAAGGCGAGGACTCTTCTCCCACTATCCCCGATGCCAGCACAACAGCTCCACAAAAGGAACTTGGGAGTTAACTGAACGTTCCATGAGTCCCAAGCATCCCAAATGTCACTCGTGGAAAGGTAGAGCTGGCTCCCTTCAAATCCTCTACCTGCTCCTGGCCGAGCTGGCTCTCTGTTTCAGTCTGTGATGACTAAAACCGACTTGAAGAGGAAAGGGTGTATTTGGGGTATAGGTTACAGTCTTAAGATCATAGACCCAAGGGCGGTCGGCCTGCAGCTGATGACAGAAACCTGGAGGGCTGCTTACTGACTTGCTCCCTGCTTGCTCAGCCTGCTTTCTTAACCCATGCAGTAGCTTCTGCCTGTGAATGTCGCCGCCCACAGTGGGCTGCTGCCTCTCGCATCAATCTATTCAGGAAAAAGCCCTCCTAGCCTTGCCCATATGCCCATCTGATGGAGGCATTTTCTCAAACGAGCGCCCCTCCTCCCAGGAGACTCTAGTTTGTGTCAAGTAGTTGAGAAACCTAAGTCTCACGAGCGCTAAAGGACAGGTGAGGAGGGCATTCTGGGAAGCTGCCAAGAGCTCCTAGAGCCTCCCTGGGGCTCTGTCTGAGAATGGGCAGTTATGGCAGGCAAGGGACAGGTATCAAAGGTGGGGAAGCCCTTCAGCGCATTGGGAACGAGTGTGTAGGTCCTGTTATCTGTGATCCATGTCGCCCTGAGAGTACACTGTAGGCCCCATCCCGGCAAGCCAGTGTTCCGTGTTCTCCTCCAGGTTCATCGCCTTTGCTCTCCCAGCCTTGGGCAGTCATCTCTTCCTGGAAGTCTAACAGCCAAAATCCCCTCCAGTCTCTAAGTCCTATTTACCTCGTTCCTGTTCAGACTTGGGCATCCTCTTTGCCCTCTTTCATTAGTCCTTCCAACACCTGATCTGAGGTGTGACCCTAGCCACACTCGGAGTGCAGGGCTGATGAAGCCCTCTCCGAGCCAGCGGGGTATTCCTGAAACTGTCTCAAAAGAGGAGAGAAAGGGAGCTACAGAGGAATGGGGAGAAAGGAGGGAAGAGAAAGAAGAGAGGAGGGAATGAGAGGAGAGGGGAGAGGACGTCTCTGTTGCTGACTGAGGTGTCTACCCCGGGTATCCCGTTGTCCTCACTTGTCTCTGAACACCTAATCTCCTTCACTGACAAGCACTCTGTCTCAGGTCCCCTGCTCATCTTGAGCCTCCCTTTAAGCACTGGTTGTCAACCTTTCTAATGCTGTGACCATCTTCCTTTCCTTTCTTTGTGGGTATTGTTTGTTTATTTTTGGTTTTTCTTTTCTTTTCTTTTTTCTTTCCCCGAAACAGGGTTTCTCTGTAGCTTTGGAGCCTGTCCTGGAACTAGCTCCTGTAGAGCAGGCTGGCCTCGAACTCACAGAGATCCACCTGCCTCTGCCTCCCGAGTGCTGGGATTAAAGGCGTGTGCTACAACCGCCCCGCCAGGAGACATAGTTAAAAAAAAAATACATTGGAAAAAAAATAAAAACTGTAGGCCAGTGAGATGGTCCACCAGGAAAGGCATTTGCTACCAAGACTGGCAACCTAAGCTGAGTCCTGGGAAACTGTTTTTTCTGACTTTCACACGGACAGGGTGGTTGGTGGTAGCATTTAGACTCATATGTATGGTAAAAACTGTAAATAGATTCCTGGGACTGGGGACAGTGTAAACATTCTCCATTGTCCTGTCTCTGTGATATCAAGTGTGCTTGGTAAATATGTGTGTATTGTCTTTACAATCAGACACAGGCGAGAATCACTTTTTAAATTAATGAGCACTGAGTAACGGCAGGCCACCCTCAGGGCCAGCATCTGACAAATGCTGTTTTCCAGGTTCTCAGAGTTAACTTTCTGTTGCTAATTTAAAACCGCAGCTGGCAGGAATTGAGCTGCGCACTCTTGGGGCTCATTAAAAGTGGTGTTAGTAGCTCCTGTGGGGACTCTGAACACCTCTTCTCACCACGGGGTCCTTGAGACCAATTTACTCCAGGCCTCTTGTGCTGGTACACACACACACACACACACACACACACACACACACACACACACAAATGCCAAAGGGAGAAAAGATAGCCCTAAGTTTGGCAGAAGGATTTGGGAATAAAGCAATTTGAACCAGTTCAGGAGAGGTAGCTAGTGGAGCTTTGTTGTCGGTGCTGGGGACTAATTAGCCAGCCTGCGCACCCAGGAAGGTTGTCATTTGGAGTCTTCTGTCAGCCTGGTGACAGGAGCCACTGCTGCAGTTCCTTAATTCTCTGTGGCTCCCTTGACAAAGGACAAGTTTCATCCCCACTCCCCTTCTTGTGCTCCCAGCGGGCTTCTGAGCACACTTGGCTCAATGATTGGCATTCTTGGAGACACTACTTTGCGTGTTGTTGGTCCGCCCCCCCCCCATACTCACTAAATGTTTATCAAGAAACTTTGTAATCAAAATGCAAGTAATAGATCTGCCAGGTGGCCCAGTGGATACAGGCACGTGGTCACGTGGCTCCAGTAGTAACGGAACCTGAGTTCCCAGAGGACAGTAAGAGAAATCAACTCCTGAGGGTTGCCTGCTGCCCTCCGTGTGTGTGTATGCATAAGGTAAAGACATACACAAATAAATGGATGCAAAAATTAAATTACGCTGGGCAGTGGTGGCACATGCCTTTAATCCCAACACTCGGGAGGCAGGTGAATCTCTGTGAGTTTGAGGCCAGCCTGGTCTATAGAGTGAATTCCAGGACAGGAACCAAAGCTACAAAGAAATCCTGTAACAAAAACAAGAAAAAAAGAAAACATCAAAATTTAAAAATTAAATACAAGTAGTTTTCCTGTTCCTGATGCCAGAAACTAAGACTGTTGAGAAAGCCCAGCTCTCCTTACAGATCACTCTGTGACTTTCTCTCTTCTCAACACTGTGTGCTGCAGGCCTATCTGGGTGTCGCATGCATCTGGTTAGCTAGCTAGCTTTTGAAAACTATTCAGTTATTAATATGTTACAAATAAATTCCTCAGCTCAGTAAGCAAAGAGCTTATTCCTCAGTGGGCACTAAGTCATGGTTGAATGGGGAAGAGGCTCCGAATAGCTGCTGAACCCCAGGAGCAGAAAAGACATTGAAAGTCTCTGCTGTAAGTGGCAGATATCTGAGGAGAAAGCTCTAAATACTGCAATGAAGCCGGGTGTTGGTGGCGCACGCCTTTAATCCCAGCACTTGGGAGGCAGAGGCAGAGGCAGGCGGATCTCTGTGAGTTCGAGGCTAGCCTGATCTACAAGAGCTAGTTCCAGGACAGGCTCCAAAGCTGCAAAGAAACCCTGTCTCAAAAAACCAAAAACAAATAAATAAAACTACAGTGAAACCCTGTCTTGAAAAACCAGAAAAAAAAATACTGTGTAATGTATATGTGCATTGAGTGTCTTATGGTATCCAACAAAGAGAGTGTAAGTACATCAGTTAAAAATGAGGGCCAGGAGCTGGAGAGATGACTCAACAGTTAAGAGCACTGGCTGCTCTTCCGGAGGTCCTAAGTTCAATTCCCAGAAACCACATAGTAGCTCACAGCCATCTGTAATGAGGTCTGGTGCCCTCTTCTGGCCTTCAGACATACATGCATGCAGAACACTGTATACACAATAAATAAATAAATAAAATCTTTTTTAAAAAAATGAGGGTTGGGGAGATAGCTCAGCAATTGAGAGCAACTGGAGTTGGGCATCTGACGCCCTCTTCTGGCCTCCAAGGACACTACAAGTAAAATCCCATAGATATAAAAATTAAAGAAAAATAGGGGTTGGAGAGATGACTCAGTAATTAAGAGCATGAATATTATCAATCACAAATCCCACTATCTCCCCCACATACATATACACATTTAAAATAAGTATTTTTCAAACTGAATAAGCTAGGCATGGAAGTACATGATTGTAAGCACTTGGGAAGAAAGGGTAGAGTGGTCAGGAGGTCAGATCAAGCCTCAGCTGTGTAGAGAGTTTCATGCAAGCCTGGGCTACATGAGAACATGTCTCAAAATTTTTTAAAATAAATCTTTATTTAATTATTATGTGTTCAGTGTTCTGTTTGCATGTATGCTTGCACGCCAAAAGTGGGCATCAGATCCCGTTACAGATGGCTTTGAGCCATCATGTGGTTACTGGAAATTGAACTCAGGGTCTCTGGAAGAGCAGCCAGTATTCTTAACTTCTAAGCCATCTCTCTAGCCCCTAAAAAAATTAATATTAAAAAATAAGCTATGTCTGATGTCACAGGTCTTTAATGCCAGCTGCTAAAGAGACTGAGGTCTGAAAATCCCAAGTTCAAGACCAGCCTGGACTAGAATGAGTTCCAGGACCCTGGGCCAAAAATTAAAAAAAAAAAAAAAAAAAGACTCAGAAGAATTCTTGCCCAGAATCCAGTGAGGGATTCACTGGATGCGAAGGTAGAGCACTTGCCTATAGTGTGGAGGCCCGAGATAGCCAGTACTGCCAATAAATAAACAAATCCTGACTTAAAAAAACAAGCTACAATTCAAGAGATCATTACATGCTAATAACAACCTCGTACATTTCAGGGCTGAGATAACAAAATAACTCATGATAAGATCTACAAAACATGGAAAATCGGAGGCAGGGGAGACCAGTCAGCAGGTGAGGGCACCGACAAATCTGACAATCTGAGTTCTATACCGGGTGTCACAAAGTGGAAAGAGAAGCGACCTCCACACGCTGACCTCCGACCATCACATGGGCATTAGGGCACGTACTCACCAATCTCCAGACATGTTAAAACATCAGGAGCTGGGACGGGAGAGATGGTGGTTAAGAGCACTGGCTGCTCTTTCAGAGGTCCTGAGTTCAGTTCCCAGCAACCAACCACACAGCGGTTCACAATCATTTATAATGAGATCTGCTGCCCTTTTCTGGCCTGCAGGCATACATGCAGGCAGACTACTGTATACATAATAAACAATAATAAAAAGACATTAGGAGCTGGAAAGGTGGTTTGGCATACAGTGATCTTGCAGAGAACCTGAGCTCCGTTCCCAGCACCCACTCTGGGCAGCTCACAACCTCCTCTAACTCATTTTGGGTAGCAGTTTTTCTTTTTTTTCTTTCTTTCTTTTTTTTTTTTCAGTTTTTCGAGACAGGGTTTCTCTGTAGCTTTGGAGCCTGTCCTGAAACTAGCTCTTATAGACCAGGCTGGCCTCAAACTCAGAGATCCACCTGCTTCTGTCTCCTGAGTGCTGGGATTAAAGGCGTGCGCCATCACCGCCCAGCAATAAATAAATAAATAAATAAATAAATAAATAAATAAATTGTTTTTAAATTATAACAGTGAGTTCAAGGTTAGCCTGGGAAACAAGGTGAGACTCTGTCTCAAATACTTTTTTGAGCTCCATGTGGTGGGTTTAGGCTTAAGCCTGTAATTTCAGAACTCTGAAGACAAAGGCAGGAGGCTAGCCCATGACCATTCTAAGCTACATAGTTCCAGGTCAGTCAATGCTGCATATCAAAATCCCATCTCAAAAAGAAAAGAAGCCGGGTGGTGGTGGAGAATGGTGGTGAAGCACACCTTTAATCCCAGCACTCGGGAGGCAGAGGCAGGAGGATCTCTGCTAGTTCAAGGCCAGCCTGGTCTACAAGAGCTAGTTCCAGGACAGGCTCCAAAGCAATACAGAAACTTTGTCTCAGAAAAAAAAAAAAAGGAAAAGAAAAGGCCTGTTGATGGTGGCACACACCTTTGATCTCTGTACTTGGGAGGCAGATTTACATTGTGAATTCCAGGATAGCCAGGGCTACACAGAGAAATCCTGTCTTGAAAATATAAAAGGAAATAGAAAGAAAAGACAGGAAAAACATTTACAAAATTGAGGTGAATGAGCAACCCACAAATACACACAGAAAAATAAGCCCTGGATGGATGGTCACATCTTTAATCCTAGCACTCTAGAGTCAGAGGCAGGAGGATCTCTGTGAGTTTGAGGCCAATCTGGTCTACATAAATGAGCTTCAGGCCAGCCACAGCTACCTAGAGAGAACCTGTCTCAAAGCAAATAAACAAATGAATAGATGAAAATTTTAAGTTTAAAACATTAGTTTTAGTATACATGTTCTAAACGTTTACCTGAAGCCGGGCGGTGGTGGCACACGCCTTTAATCCCAGCACTCGGGAGGCAGAGGCAGGCGGATGTTTGAGAGTTCGAGACCAGCCTGGTCTACAAGAGCTAGTTCCAGCACAGGCTCCAAAGCTACAGAGAAACTCTGTCTCGGAAAAACAAAAACAAAAAACAAAAAAAACAAAAAAAATTTACCTGAAACTCAATTTTCATAATTTCTCTGTGTAACTCTGGCTGTCTTGGAATTCACTTTGTAGCCCAGGCTGGCCTGGAACTCAAGAGATCCACCTGACTCCGCTTCTGAGTGCTGGGACTAACGTTATGCGCCAGCACACCTGGCTCTGAAACGAAATTTTCGTTGAAATATTAAGAAAAATAATGGTAATGGGGAAATATACACAATTTACTCTAAAATTGTCTTTTGCCAAGCAATTTATTAGAAAAGCCACACAGTGTTACCGGGGAACAAATGCCACTCCCACTTTGCTGTTCAATAACAATGTGTGTATAAAAGCCTGCCAAGGGGCGGCATCTCAACACTCTGGGCAGAGGTATGGGTGGGGTCACAAGTTCGCAGTCAATCTGGGTTACGAACTTAAGTTGGTCTCTTTAGTTTCAAGCTAATCTGGTCTACATAGTGAGTTCCAGGACAGTCAGAGATATATAGCGAGACCCTGTCTCAAACACCAGTGGGGGGCCATAGTGAAACCCATTTGTACTCAGACCTTCAGGAGATGAGACAATCCTAAATGCTTCCATGGAACAGGGGTAACCCAGCAACAGTCTCTCTAGGAAAAGACTTCAGTCCCGACACAGAATCACAGGGGCACCTCTCTCGAGTGGATTTTTACATGTCGCATCAGCGCCCCCTTCTGTCGGAAGGCCGCGTTGCACTCCATACACTTATAGGGTCTTGAGTCGCTGTGGATGCCGACATGGACATTGAGGTTGCCCTTGTGGTTGAAGCGTTTTCCACAGGACTCACACATGTAAGGCATCTCCTTCGTGTGGATCCTGATGTGACCCAGCAGGGAGGACTCATGGGTAAACACCTTGCTGCAGATTCTACACCGGTAAGGCTTTTCGCCCGTGTGGATGCGCTGGTGAACTCGGAGGTCTGAGGACTGCAGAAATCCCTTTTCGCACAAGCCGCACCGAAAGGGTCTCTCTCCTGTGTGGGTCCTCTGGTGGATGATAAACTGAGACCTGTAAGGAAAACTCTTGTTGCATTGACTGCACCCAAACCGAGTCCGGCCAGCGAGGGGAACCACCGACTCTTCAGGCTGTAGGGTAGCGACCGCTAACTGCCCATCTTCTGTACTGCCCATACAGGAGGCCTTTCCTTGGGAAGTGGGCAGGCTGTCTGCACTGGAGCTGCAAAGCCTCTGAAGACCCGTATTCACAGCTGTATCCCTTTTTGCTAGAATATGGGTGAACGGTGTGGCAGCATCCGTGTTTGTGTCTTCCTGGAGCATCACTGAGGCATCTTTTGCTTGGAGAGAATCTAATGGGAGGGATTCCACATACAACATCTACAACTTGAAAGCCCATCTCAAAAATGTATTACACTTATTTGCTTGATTACAGAGGGAGGTGCCCCCTAAGAATGCAGAGGGCAGAGGATAACTTTTGGGTTAGTTCTCTCCTGTCAGCATGAAGGCCCTGGGGATTGAAGTAGGCAATCAGGCCACTAAGACACACAACACTTACTAAAGACCACCCTGACCACACCAGACTCGATAGAACTAAACTCTGGTGTTGGGTGGGAACAGCCCATTAACATCCCAGGTCTGAGAACTCAGCCTGTAACACTCTCTGGAAAACTTTGACAAAGAAGGTGGGGAGGGGGTGGCCAACTTCCTCCCACGGGGATGGGAATGCTGGACAAGGGGTAGTAAGTTCCCACCTCATACTCACCAGGACCCTTCGTCGGTTGAGGGTCCTGAGGTATAAACAGGACATCCCAGTCTTGTACCAAGTCATTCCCCTGGTTCCACTCAGGTCTCAGGTAGTCTGGTTCTCTGCTCCCAGGAACCGGCTCCAGAAAAACTTCCTCTTCCTTGACAGGAGACAATGAAGAACAATTATGGGCTGTATCGTTCAGTGGAGAGCTGGAGCATAAAAATCTGCCTCTATGGGACAGGAGAGATGGCTCAGTGGGCTCTTCCAAAGGACCCAGGTTCAATTCCCAGCACCCACAACTCACAACTGTCTGCAACTCCAGTTTCAGCAGAACCCTACACACTCACACAGACAAACATGCAAGCAAAATACCAATGCACATAAAATAAACAAATAAATCTTTTTTAAAAAAGAAAGAACAAAGGAAGAAAAAAATGTTTCTACTTGATCTGGGCCACTAAATTTTTCTCAGGGCTGAGGGAATATTCACACTTCTATGGTCCACCCCAGTACCCCACATAAATGAATATTCTCCTTTTAATATTTGTAAGCCTGTTATTAATGTCAAGCCACCACACCTCCAAACCTCATATTGGTTGCTATTTTAATTCTCTTCCCTGCCTTTGACTCTACATGCAAAATGCCTCTCAACCCAGGTACTATTATGATGTGGGGCTAATGAAGCTAGATGAGGGATGGCTCAGAGACCTGGGCTCGAGTCTCAGCACCCACAAGGAAGCTCACAACCGTCTGTAACTCCAGTTCTTGGGGGAATCAACATTAGATCATCAGACTGGGCAGCAAGCACCTTAACCACAGAACCATCTCTCCAGGATTCCTGTACTCTTAAACCATTATCTATGTGTCTATGTGAGTATATGCCATTTATGTGTTTGTGCCCAAGGAAACAAGATGTTAGAGTGCTCCTAACAGCTGAGCCCTCTCTCTAGTTCCCGCTCCATGATCTTCATGATGTTTTAGTGGGAGACAGACGGACTAGCAAGTCTGCTTTCTCCCGTGTCCACGCATGTGAGTCTGAACCCAAACCTTACCAAATCTCCCATCTCTCCCCAGGGATGGTGCCATGCACTTACCTGACTGATGTACGACTCAGTCCTGGGCGAGTTCTGTGACCTTGGACTAGCCTGGTCACTGCTGAGACTGTCATCCGACAATACCACCACGTCGTCACCCCAGTCATCCGCCTTGGCTTTGGCCATTTCCAAATCGGAATCACGCAGGAAGGATGTCTGTCCTTGGGAGCTTACAGACTGTGGGGGATGGGAACAGGTGAGACCTCAGGTACGAGTCTAGAGGTGGCTCTTACAACTCCTCATTTCTGTTTAGCATTCCAGCCGGAATTACCTGCAAATTTATCTTCCTTAATACCTTAATTTCATCGGTGCGTACAAGCAGTTCTACCTGAATCCTTGTTGGTCTGCACACTAGCCCATGCCTCACATGGAGAACATCCTCTCATCCACAGAAACATGGTGTTATGTGGATGAGCTGGTCCCCAAGCAGAGAGAGAGAGACAGCGAGAGACACAGAGACAGACAGAGACAGGGGAGAGAGAGACTCTTTTCCTAAATCTAAACTACCTTGCCTGCAGTTCTAGAACTCAGGAAGCTGAATTAAGAAGATGACGCCAAGGTTCAGGGCAGCCTGGGCTACAGTGTGAAACCCCGCCCTCAAACAAACAGAAACCGTGCTTCCCCCTAGCCCTACCCACACCTTCTGATTGCCTTCAGATACAAGGCACACACTGTGTTCACAGTTTGATGTTGATGCTGGCCTCAACATCTGTTGTTGTCAGAGAAGTCTCACTCTGTCACCCTAGACGGCCTTGAACTCAGAGATACTGCCTCCTCAGAGCCAAGTTAAAGGCTTGCGCCACCCCACACTTTCCTTGTGTGTGTGTATGTGTGTGTGTATTTTTTTTTAATTCAAGACAGAGTTTCTCTGTGTAGCCCTGGCTGTCCTGGAACTCACTTTGTAGACCAGGCTGGCCTCAAACTCAGAGATCCACCTGCCTCTGCCTCCTGAGTGCTGGGATTAAAGGTGTGCGCCACCACCGCCAGGCCTATCTATTTTATATTCCCACCAGTTTCCCCTTTCCCTTTTCTCTCACCTTCTCTCCCACCTCTTCCCACTACCCTTCTGTCTCTATTCATAAAAGGGCAGACCTCCCATGGATAGAGACAAAACATGGTGTATCAAGTTGTAGGAAAACTAAGCACCTCCCCTTGTATTAGATAGGCAAGGCAACCCAGTATGAGGAGTAGGGTCCCAAAAGCCAGTAAGAGTCAGAGACAGACCCTGTTCCCATTGTTAGGAATCCCACAAGAAACCAAGCTACAGGGCTGGAGAGATGGCTCAGAGGTTAAGAGCACTGACTGCTTCGTCCAGGGGTCATGAGTTCAATTCCTAGCATCCATATGGTGGTTTACAACCATCTGTAATGAGATCTGGTGCCCTCTTCTGGCCTGCAGGGATACATGTACACAGAACACTATATACATACTCAATAAATAAATAAAAAAGGAGCTACTTTGTTGGGGGGGGGGATGGAAACCAAGCTACAGCACTATCACATATACATACAGAGGGCCTAGGTCAGTCCCATGCAGCCTGCAGCCCACACGATGTAATGATGCCTAGAGATATTCTGCTATTCTCACAGATCGGCACCTATCCCGACTGTCAGAGAGGCTCTCTTCACACTCTCAATGCTAAGCTTTAACGCAGACAGGCAGGCAGGTCTCCATTCTGCATAACAATGTCTAAGCACGGGATGTACAGCTACAGCTGGTGTGTTCCACCCTTGCCTTTAACAGATCTCCCACAAACTCCGGCCTTCTAATTCCTTCTCCCAAACCACCCCAGAGATTGTGTCACACATTTACCTGATTGGTGGACAGCTCTTCAGTCTCTGGCAGGTTCTGCAACTCTGGGTGAGCCTGGCCTCTGTCCAGGGACTCTTCGCTCTCCGAAGATAGGTGCTCCAGGGACCGTCTCACATCATCCCATCCATTCTTCATGGCTGCAGTATTCTCAGCACAGGGATGCCGAAGGAGGTACACCTGTCCTTGGGAGTGGATTATGGACTGGGGAGCAGGAAGGAAGGGAACAGAATGAGACTCTGGGTCTCCCCCTCACAGGACCATTCCCGGGCTGACTTAGCAACCCAACTTGATTTATTTGCAAATCTGTCTTCCTGGGTGGGCATGGATTGAGCCACAGGGTCACTCAGCTACACAGTGAATTGGGGATCAGTCTGGGCTACATTGAACCCTGTCTCAGAACACAAGGAGTCCGGTGGAGACTGGAGAGGTGGCTCGGAGATTAAGAGCACTTACTGCTCTGCCAGAGGACCGGGTTCAGTACCCCCAGCATCCACATGGTGGTGGCTCACAGCTGTCTTTAACTCCAGCTCCGAGGGGATCGGATGTCTTTTCTGGCCTCCA
>JAQHUG010000374.1:235570-248866 GCA_028555095.1 Dicrostonyx torquatus | reverse complement strand
GCACACGCACACACACAAATGCACTAAAGTGACATTTATTTATTTATGGCAGGCACATGCCAAAGCATATGTGTGAAGGCCAGAGGACAACTTGTAGGAGTCAGTCCTATCAAGAGAGTCCTGGGTTTGAACTCAGGTCGTCAACCTTGAGCTATCTCACCAGCCAATAAATAATTTTAAAAAAAGTAGTTCCTGGATCTCGATAAACAGCTGTAGGATGAGCTACTGATGGAAGCCATTGTGTCTGCTCTAACTCCTTCCACTTTTTTATTCTGTCCCTCCGTTTCTGTCCCTCTTTGCCCCAGACAGCAGTCGCTCCTGAGAGGATGAACCTTAGGAGAGAGTTCAACTCTGCCACTGGCCCTTGCTCCCAGAGAAATGGTAGAGAGTCCAGGTCTCCTGGACCTTTTCTTTCTCTCTGCTAAGAGTCCTCTTCCTTTCCCTGTATCCCACTGACCGGGTACGACTTTGTCTCAGTCTCTGCCTTCATTTCACACCACCCGCAAAGTGCTCTTTTGGAAACCCCTCCCCTGCCCCGCCATCCTTGTTGCTGTTGAAAAAGGTAGAGTCGTGGAAGGCATGAAAGAAAGGGGGTGGGGAGACAGCAAAGCCCTTGTCCTGAGGTTTCCTCTGGGTGACCTCAGCTCTGGGGGAGGATGAGGACAACACTTAGGAAGGAGAAAGTGACAAGGAAGTGTAAATGGCTTTTCTGGGAATGAGAGGGGACAGAAGGGCTGTGTGATGGAAGCCTAGAAGAGGTTACCTGGAAACGGCAGGGAGAGAGGGAGGGGGAGAAAAGAAAAACTCAAAGACCTCACCGCTAGCCTTTCTATTTTATTATTATTATTATTTTATTATTATTATGGTTTCTTGAGACAGGGCTTCTCTGTGTAGCCTTAGCTGTCCTGGAACTCTCTCTGTAGACCAGGCTGGCCTTGAACTCACAGAGATCCACCTGTCTCTACCTTCCAAGTACTAAGATTAAAGGTGTGTGCTACCCCGCAAGATTTCATTTTCATTCTATTTGTGTGCGTGTGTGTGTTTGTGGGGGGGGGGAGAGGGGTGTCACATATATACAGGTGCCCACAAAAGCCAGGAAAGAATGTCAGAACCCCTAGACCACGAGCCACCAGATATGGGTGCTGGGAACTCAACCTGGGTCCTCTGCAAGAGTAGCAGGCACTCTTAGGCCCTGAGCCATTTCTCCAGTCTCCACATTTCCTTCCCAGGGTTCTCCACTCCTCCCCACCTTTTCTCACTGCCTCTCAAAAAGACTCACTCTCCTTGCCAGGGGAGCTGTTTGTCTTTTTGTCGCCAGAAGGGGGAGCCAAACCCATGTCTGAGCTGGCACTACAGCCCCTCCATCTCTGCCTTTCAAATTACCCACTCCCATGCCTCACTGATAAAAGTCAACTTTCTCCATGCCTCACTGATAAAAGTCAACTTCCTCTGGGACTCCACTTCTAAAAGAGGTGTTTCTACCACGACTTTCTAGCTCCCCTCCCTTGAAAGCCCCTACTGCCACACCTCACTACTTTCTGACTTCAAGGGGTGTCCAAATGAAATAGATAAATGTGAAAACTTTTTTGGTTTTGTTTTTTTTGAGACAGGGTTTCTCTGTAGCTTTGGGGCCTGTCCTAGAACTAGATCTTTTAGACCAGGCTGGTCTCGAACTCACAAAGATCCGCCTGCCTCCGCCTCCCGAGTGCTGGGATTAAAGGTGAGCACCACCGCTGGCAAAATGTGAAAACTTAAAGGTAACATACACAAACGAGAGAAAATGTACGGTGTTTGCCTTTCTGTGTCTTGTTTACTTCATGCAGAATGATTGGTTTCAGCTCCATCCATTTACCTGTAAATTTCACAGTTTTGTTTTTCCGACACTGAGTAACAGTCCCTCGTGTAAATGTAAATCTCCACTATCCATTCATTGATTGATGGGCGTCCAGGCAGTTTCCACCTGCTGGCTACTATGAACAGAGCAGCAATGAACACAGATGAGCAAGTGTCTCTATAGTATGGCAGCACCGTCTTTTGGGTATATGAACAGAACAGTAGCTGGATTGTGTGCTACAGCTATTTTCTATTTCTCTCCCTCCCTCCATCCCTTTAGAAACCACAATGACTTCTATAATAGCTATACCAGCTTGTACTCCCATTACAATGAGTACATGTTCGCCTTCCCCCACACTATTACCAGAATTTGCCATCAATTTGTTTGGTTGGTTCTGGTTGAGAGTTTCTCTGTGTAGCCCTGACCGCTCTAGAACTCACTCTGTAGACCAAGCTGACCTCAAACTCAGAGATCCACCTGCCTCTGCCTCCCAGCTGCTGGGATTAAAAGATGTATTTTTTTTTTTGCATCTCACTGATGGGAACATTTTTAATGTTTCTTGGCCATTTGTGGTTAATCTTTGGAGAACTCTGTTCATTTCCTTCCCTCACTTTTAAAACTGGGTTGTTTTCATATTTTGTTTCTTTACTTCTTTATATATTCTAGCTACAAAATCTCTGTAAGACCTGTAGCTGGGCTAGGCGCTGGTGGCATATGCCTTTAATCCCAGCACTCGGGAGGCAGAGGCAGGTGGTTCTCTCCGAGTTTGAGGCCAGCTGATCTACAGAGAGTGCCATGACAGGCTCCTAAGCTATAGAGAAACCCTGTCTTGAAAAACAAAAAACCACATCTAGCTGGCAAACATTCCTCATCCTGTCACCTGCTCGGATGGTGATGCCCTTTGCCTTACAGAGATTTTTCAGCTTCATGAGGCCCCATATACTCACTATTGGTCTCAGTGCCTGTGCTGTCGGTGTTCTGTTCCTTTCCCTTTGACAAGATCCAGTGTATATGGTCTTATGTTGAGGTCCTTGACCCATCTGTGTAGGGTAATAGATACAGATCTATGTTCATCCTACATGACAACGTCATGTATGACCAGCACCATTTAAGATGCTGTCTTCTCGCCGGGTGGTGGTGGCACACACCTTTAATCCCAACACTTGGGAGGCAGAGCCAGGCGGATCTCTTGTGAGTTCGACACCAGCCTGGTCTACAAGAGCTAGTTCCAGGACAGGCTCCAAAAGCTACAGAGGAACCCTGTCTTGAAAAACAAAAACAAACAAAAGTGGCTGCAGGAGTACACGTTCTCAATTCACCAAGTGACACTACAAATGCTGATGACTGAACCTGAGTCCTGTGTTTACAGAGCAAGTGCTCTTACCTACTGGTTTCTCAGCCCAGCACAGGGCTTCCACCACGTGGTTCCTGTTGCTGCAAATGAAACTCCCTGGGCTTGCATGACACTCCCACCTTCCCACTGCTCCATGCTCCTTGTAGGCACCTGATAGTCTGTGGCTGATCATGCAACTTCAGCCTGTCCCACCACAGTGCTGCCATAAAAGATACTACATGAGTGTAGGCCCTCCCGAGGCCTTTCCTGCACTCTGTAGCACTGCATTGGTGTAGGTTTTGGAACTAGGCTTTACTAGCCATGTTAGGGTGGGCACTGGGGCTTGGCAGCTTCGTCAAAGGTGCTTGTGGCATCCACCTGCCATGTGTGTCTACACCTTTGTGAATATCTGCAACAGAATGGCTGTAAAATGTTGGACAATCCAATTAGAAGTGCCCTAGCCACAGCCACAAGAACTGGAAGCCAGAGGCAGCTGCAACGTGATTGACAGGGGTGGGGTGGTGATGAGATATCACCATTACGACTGCTGAAGGTGTGAAGGAGAGGCCATGTTCTTAGCCAGGTCCTTGGAATGCTAGTGAAATTCTCTTTGCAGAAAGGGCTGTCCACCCTTCTTTCCTATTGACAAGCTGCAAGACCTCCCAGACACCTTCTCAGTTCAAGAAAGAGCTCTTACCACTCGAGGGCATCATTGCTTCAAATGAACACCTGCTCTCGTGAAGACAGCCAGCCCTAGTTTCATACCACATTACCCTCTGAAGCAGATTTCCTAGTGAACCCTCAATTTCTTCCAGGAACCCGGCCCCACCCACATTCTTTATTTATACATTGATTATTCTTTTTATAAAAAGTATAAATTCATCCTGCTTTGACCATTTCTTTGGGCACATCTTCCAGGGAAGGTCCCATGTGTCCATTAGAATAAATAAGGCTAGTTCCAGGACAGGCACCAAAGCTACACAGAGAAACAGTGTCTTGAAAAACAAGCAAATAAATAAATAGGACTAGGCACAGTGGCCCATACCTTTAATCCCAGCACTCAGGAGGCAGAGGCAGGTGGAGCTCTATGAGGTTGAGGTCAGCCTGATCTAAATAGAGACCTTGTCTCAAAAAACCAAACCAAACCAAAACAAACAAACAAACAAAAAAAACCCACAAACATAAAGAATAAAACCTGGGCACGGTGGTACATCACTTAACCCCAGGCATCATCATGCACACCTATGTTCCCAAAACTGGGGAGGCAGAGACAAGAGAATCGGAAACTCATGGTCATCTTTGGCTACAGAGTAAGTTCAAAGTTAGCTTGAGCTGCTCCAGCAAGACCATCTCAAAGCACTGGGGACCTTCCACCGTACCCTCACATTGTGCAGCTGTTACAGAGATGGTGTGAAAGCGGAGTCCTGGGGCTCAAATCGGGTGCCCAAAGACCCCAGCAGGGCGGGCCAAGGGTTGTCGCACTTCTTCCCAAGTTGCACAGCCCTCTCCACGTGGGTTTTCTCCCTGGATAGTCACGTCTTCGGTGTCATGGGGCAGCAGCCTTCACCTTTCCAAGGCCAGAATGGAGTCTTGGCAAACTACACTGTCCTAGACTGCTGGCACTGGTTATCTGGGGGTCCCTCAATGACATGGAGTCACCTAACTTGATACCTTGGCATGGGTGGTGGGGTGATATTGAAGCACAATTTAAGAAATTGGTGGCACAGGCATTTAGTCCCAGCACTCAGGAGGCCAGGACAGCCAGCACTATAGAGAAACCTTGTCTCAAAAGATGCAAAACATGAATAGAACTCTTACAGAGGGGCACCACCTGCCTAAAGTTATGCAGCCAGACAAGAGTGGACTGGAGTGGGTCTGGTACCAGACCTTCCATGAACCTAGTGCTTGCTTCTGCAATGTGAATGTGAGGCGGAGCCCCACCCAAGTCCCCTGTGCCTCAGATGCTCAACCTCCCACAACACAGGAGAGTCCCAGACTCCTGTACACACTGAGTCAGTCACTTTATTACTCTCACTGATGCTGGTGACCTGCCATCTGTAACAAGCTTCTCAGGCACCTCTGCCCACCTCATGCCTTTCAGCTGAGCAGAGAACCAGGTCCTAGTCTGGGCCTGCTCCTCAAAAAGTATTGCCTCCTCTTGCCTTTGGCCCTGACTCTGTCCTGGGGCCCAAGGTTGCCTTCCTTGGGAGACGGGAGGAGGAGGGGGCTTCCTCCTTCCCTGAGCTCCTTTTCCCGCGTGAAGGGTGTCTTGGAACAGGTCTCCCCTCCATATAAAGAGAAAGAGAGGGGGAGAGAGAAGGATCTTTCATAGGGGCAGGTGGAAGCTGAACGCTCCAGAAGGAGTAGAGACGGGGCCTGAAAAGGGAAAGCACCACTTGGGCAGGGAAGAGGTGGCGGGGACGTAGGTGGGGTGCTAAGGGGATGACGCCACTTCAGCAGGTGTTTGGAACTGCAGCTACCCCAGGGCCCAGGGTGGGAAGGCACCGCCACCCTCCGGACCTGGTGCTGCAGTCCCCTGCGCTGCCGCAGCCCGGCCGTGGATGCGCTGGTGGCGGAGCACGTGCTCACGCCGCCCGAAGCCCTTGCCACACTCCCAGCAGGCGAAGGGCCGAGCACCAGAGTGCGTTTTACGGTGGCGCACCAGGTGCTCACGCCAGTAGAAGGTCTTGCCGCACTCGCAGCATGCGTGGGGCTTCTCGCGCGCTGGCAGGGGGCGCAGCGCGGGCCCCGGGCTGCCAGGGTGGGTGCCACGGTGGCGTCGCAGGTGCTCCTTGCGCCGGAATGCCTTGCCGCACTCAGGGCATGCGTGCGGCTTCTCGCCTGAGTGGCTCTGCCGGTGGCGCAACAGGTGAGCCGGCTTCAGGGGAGACTTGCCGCACTCGGGGCACGATACGGTGCCAGGGGCCGCCAGAAAAGCAGGGAGGACGGGGACGGGTGCCAGCGGGGTTGGTGGGGGACTGCCCGGCTCCTGCTTGTAATGGCGCGTGGCCCCTGTGTTCCCAGTTGCAGGCACCTCTGTCCCAGAGGCCCTGGTTCCTGCGGGGGGAGGGGGCGTAGGGGGGGAAGAAGCAGCAGGGTCAGGATGGGCAGCACAGTTGGGGACACGGAGGTGGCAGGAAGGACAGGTTTCCCATCCCTGTGTCTTCTAGCACTGTGTCTCCTGTGTCAAGGAGCCTGACACTCCCTGATGAATACTAGGTCAATACTAGATAGGGACCCAAGTAGGAAGTAACAAGACAAATACAAACAGCAAGTGGGCAAGAGGGAGGAGGAGCACTGGGGGTAGACAGGGGTGAGGGTACACACTGATTTAGGAACAAAGAAGCCAGTTGGTGGGCAGGGAAGGGTACACAGATGTGTGGGCTGGCTTCACTGGAGTGAGCAAGGCTGAGAGGGTCCGAACAGAACAGGTACAGGAAGATAAGAGATAACTATACATGACCGCTCTGTCGAGGTGTCCTATCTGCCCTAAGAATTCCCACAACCTTGGTTTTGGTAGTTTTACATCATGAACTTGGCGTCCTCTTCTGTCTGAAATACCCATTGGTCTCCCCTTGTTCCAGCCCCACCCTCAGCAGTTACCTGGTATCTTCTGGAATATCTGGTTTCTGGCCCACTGTCTAGAGATACATGGAGTCACCTCACCCTACAGAGATGGAATGGACTCCACACCCAGCTCAAGGGCTGGCTGGGCATATGATACAGAACCCTGACACAGCAGCAGGGAGGGAAAAGTAGAGCCGATCTGAAAGGGGCTGGGAGAGGAGGGCACAGAATCTGAAGCAGACTGCTTGGGCCCAATCCTGATTTAGCAGCACGCACCCCCGGGTGAGTCCTTCTGGAACCCTGGACGTAAATACACTGCAGCCGGTTCTCACTGGGCTCGCCGCCAGCATGCTGGTAATCTCAGCACTCAGGAGGCTGAGCAGAGACTGTGCTAGCCTGGGCTACACAGGGAGGCCCTACCTACAGAGACTGCATCTGTTAGGTGCTGCTGTGGGTTTCATGCACTGGCAAAGCAGCACCTGGCAGATAGTAAGAGTCTGACCCCATCTTCCATGGGCTCCCCAAAAGCAGGGGCATGTGTTGAGCTGTCCCAGGAGCACTCACTGAGCAAGTAACAATGGCCAGGTGAGTCCCTGCCCTAGCCTGCAACAAAAGGACCCCTGATATTGGGTCATCAGGAAAGTGGGAAAAGAGGCCAGTTGCTCACCTAAGGGAGTCACCCCACTTTCTTCCTTTCCAACACTGACCCCCGAGGCTTCTGTCATATCCCGAGGTGCCCTCATTGCTGAGGACCGATCTGGGGAGGTTGCTGGGCCCTGAAATGAGAGATAGCATATGCCAAATTGAGAAATTACAATAACCTGTTTTTGCCTCCCTCCCTCCACACCTTACACAGTTCTCAAATCCTACTGCCTGCTTTTTTTTTCTTTTTTAAAACATTTCATTATATGTACAGTGTTCTGTATGCATGAAAGCCTACACACCAGAGGAGGGTATCAGATCTCATTCTAGATGGTTGTGAGACACCATGTTGTTGCTGGGAATTGAACTCGGGTCTTCTGGAAGAGCAGTCAGTGCTCTTAATCTCTAAGCCATTTCTCCAGCCCTGCCTACTTTTTGTTTGTTTAAGATTTATAGCTAGTATACTGGGGTGGAGTGCATAGGCACGCACACCTGCGGAGGCAGAAGACAGTTATCTGTTCCTCTGGAGCTAAAGTTACAGAAGTAGTGAGTCACCTGACATAGGCCTTGAGAACCAAACCCCAGTCCTCTGCAGGAACAGAAAGAGCTCTTAATCGGAGCCTTCTCTCCACCGTGTGTGTGTGTTTACATATGGAGGTCAGAGAACTTTGTTTTCGAGACAGTGTTTCTCTGTGTAACAGCCCTGGCTGTCCTGTAACTAGCTCTGTAGACCAAGCTCGCCTTGAACTCGCAGAGATCCACCTTCCTGGGCCTCCCAAGTGCTGGCATTAAAAGTGTGCAACACCAAGTCCTACACTGTTTGCTTCTGTGATGATGCTGGTCTTTGCCTAGTCCCCCAGTTCCACTGGGCTCCACTTCAGGCTGCCCTCGGTCTTTGCAGTAGTTGGTAAATTTCCCAACATAACATTCTTTGCATCTGTGTAAAGCCCACCTGGCTAGAACACATGGTTTTATCAACCCTTGCCTGAATTCAAGTGGACAATATTCTACTTAGATTTTTCGATCTATTTTCCTTTAGACAGGCCTGGGCTCATCTTTTTTAAGCTGTCCTTGTATAGTGTGGTTAGACTGTGAGGTGGTGAGGCCAGGGGTTGACAGTCTAGCAAAATGAGCTGGGTGCCACCCCACTTCATACTCTAAGCAGTCTGTGAAACAGAAGAAAGCTCCTTTCCTAGAGATTTAGCAACACATAAGACTGTCGGGGCCTGGTGCTTTTGAGTGTGAGGTCTTCGGTCAACACATAAGGCTGTCGGGGTCTCGTGCCTTTTGAGTGTGAGGTCTTCAGTCACTGTTTTCAGTCCTCTGCCCTCTGGTTTTCAGGTTCAATCTGTTGCTTCTTCATGAGACTACTTTGGCAATTTGAATTCTAACACGCGCCCCCAAATGTCCACTCCCTCTAGGGTTCACAAGCTGTTCCAGCAGCAGGGGTCTCATCTGCTCATGCCCGCACCGCTGAGGTTTTGCTTCTGGTGCCTATTGCTGTTTCTCCTTTGGTTCCTGGGCAACTTGCTGCATCAGGCTACTCTCTGATGCTTTGGGATTTTTTTTTTTTCTCGTTGCTTTGCTCTGTTTGAGTTTTTCTATGTAGCCCTAGCTGTCCTAGAACTCACTTTGCAGACGAAGCTGGTCTTGAACTCACAGAGGTCCACCTGCCTTTGCCTCCTGAGTGCGGGGATTAAAGGTGTGTGCCACCAACTGGCTATCAATAATGCTTTTCAAAGGTCAGTTTTGGGGCAATCAACAAGCTTTGGATTATTTCTCTCTTCTCTCTCTCTCTCTCTTTTTTTTTAACTAATTTTTCTCTTGTCACAGACAAACAACATTTGTGCTAATTTTTCATGCTCCCAGCTGCCCCTGGGGCTCTAAGGCTACCCTCAATTCTAATCTGAGACAAATGGGTGTGGCATTTCCTGTTGTGTTAACCACAGGCACTGGCTGGAGGTGCTTCTCCCCAGGTTCCTAGCCTAGCTGCCAGCAGACACCCTGTTCCCAGGGTCTCACACAATCCCATGGCTTCCTGGGTTCTGAGACCAGAGGCTGGAAGACTACAGGCAAGTCATTCTGTCTTATGGAGCAGGTCAAGACGTCTCTAGAGAAACGATCAACCAGAATACACCTGGCCTTCAGCTATGAAACTTCAAGCTGGGCGCTGTCACCACCTAAACAAGCATTTACTCAGCACCTACTAACGCCAGGCGCTAGTCCACCAGGGACACATGAATGAACAGGACAGGCAGGACTCCTTCCTCCCTGAGTGGGGCTGAGTCTACAATGCAGATTGGACCAGGCCCAACACTGAAGAGCAACAGTGTACTGTAGTGGTTTATACTGACATCTTGACAGGACCAGCATCACCTAGGAAGGAGCCTCTCTCTGCATATGCCTGTGAGGAGGAAGACTCACTGTGGCTGGCCATTTCATGGGCAGGGTCCTTGACTGAATCTAGAAGAGAGCCAAGAGCTAGGTGTAGTGATGCACACCCTTGATCCCAGCACTCAGGAGGCAGAGGCAGGTGGATATCTGAGTTCAAGGCAAGCCTGGTCTACACAGCAAGTTCCAGGACATCGAGGACTACACAGAGAAACCTTGTCTTGAAAAACAAACAATAATAAAAATAAGAACAAAAGAGCTGAACAATAGTGTTCATTGCTCTCTACTTCAGCCTGGGTCTCTCATGAACTAGCTGCCTCTAGCTCCTAATGCCATGACTTCTCCATGACAGACTGTATCCTTGAACTGTGAACCCAAAGCTTTCTCCCTTAAGTTGCTTTCGGCAGGGTACCACACCGATGAGACAGGTGATGCAAGCACCATTAACGGAAACCTCTATGTCCCTCAAGCCCCCAGAGCACAAGAAGCTGAGCACAGTCATTAGAACAGAGAGCCCATGAATCTCTGTGAATTCGAAGCCGGCCTGGTCTATAGAGTGAGTTCCAGGACAGTGTAGGCTACACAGAGAAACCCTGTCTCAAAAACCAACACAAAAGAAAGAACATCGAGCCCAATGGCTTCCACACCTGTAGATTCCCTGGATAGAGAACCCACCACCTCGCCAGTAAAAGAGACTGTTGTTGTTCATAGTCTCCCTCTGTAGCCCAGACTGGTTTCAAATCAAAATCCTCCTACCTTAATTCCCAATAATGAGATTATAGGTGTGTATTGACACATGGGTCTTTGAAGGATTTTTTTTTTCTAAATTCTGCTAGATATACATAATAAAAGCAGGGTGGGCCATTGAAATGGCTTGGCAGGTAAAGGTGCTTGTTGTCAGGCCCAATACGGAGTCCTGAGTCCCACATCGTGCAAGGAGAGAGCCAACACTAGCAGTTGCCCCTTGACCTCCATGCGCAAGGTGATATGTTCATGACCCCCCACCCACCACTACCACCACACAAATACATATACTTGTCATGGAAAAGATTTTTAATGGTGCTAGAGAAGGCTGGTTGTTGCCCTGGCTTCTGGGAAGTCATATGCAAGCCTTCAAATGTCACACCTAGGAAGAGGGTGATTGCCTGGGTCCCAGACCAGACCAAAAAAAAAAAAAAAAAAAAAAAAACCGATCTGAGGTGGGGATTTGGACCTGGCAAGATTAGCCAAGCTCTGGACAGGTTGGTGACAGATCAGTCACGTCACAAACTACCATGCTGCCAAGCTTGGGAACTTGGGAACTAGCAAAAACTCTGGACAGCGCGGTGAGGACTCCTAACAGAAGGCTTCTTGCTCTATTTTGAGGTTTGTTTCTTCTTAACGAGACAGGGTCTAGCTACAGACTGCCTTCCATGACCTTCCTGCCTCAGTCCCTTTTACAGGTATGAACCAGACTGAAGGCTCCCTGCTCACAGCTCCCCACTTTGTAGCTAAGACCAGTTGGCCCTGTCCTGTCAGATGGCTTGGAATCTTCTAGCCTCACTCCACCACCTGTGCTGGCTCCCAAGGCTTCCTTTAGCTAATGTCCTTGCTCTGCACTTATGCGGACCCTGGGCAAGGCAGCCTTCAGCTGGGCCTTCCCTCAACTATTACTTGAAGGAAGAAATGGGGACCCCGATGTACAGATGATACTGGAGAAACACCCTTGTACCTCTGGAAGAGCAATGCCACCCCAGTCCCAGACGTGGACACACCTTCATTTCCAGGGACTTTTTGATTATATGTGATGTGCAGTAGCGTGCTGAGAAGCACAATTCAGTGATGCCCCTCCCACAGCCACGGCCACCACGGCCTCCTGCTCACCCAGAGCTCCTCCAGCAGCGCCACAGCCTCCTCTCCACTCTGGGGTCGGCGGCTGCACACCCAGGCCTGGGTGTCTGCGGGGAGAGCGCTCAAGAACTGCTCTAGCACCAGCAGCTCCAGCATCTGTTCCTTCGTGTGCACTTCCGGCTGGAGCCAATCCCGACACAGGGCCCGGAGCAGCCCCAGGGCCTCACGTGGCCCTGCTGCATCGCCCAGGTGGAAGTGGCGGAAGCGGTGCCACGGGGAGTCGAGTGTCAGGGCCTCTACGGACAAGGTCTCCTGCTTCACTGGCTGGGTTGCCGGGGCCTCCATGGAACCACCTGGGTTCGAGTCACCAGCGCCTGTAGAAAGGAACAGTCAGTAATGGGAGGGTACAGGCCAGCAGTCCGGACTATGGCCTCATATGTGGGCGAGAAAACTGGCCTGAAGCCAAATGGATATCGACCACTACCTGCTCGTCCCCTTCTTAGCAGCCTCGTGGGCTTTGATTTCCTATTCTGTAGGACAAAAGCTTGCCTGCTCGCCTCTCTGAAGACAGGCCATCGGTGCCTGTGAGGTGGTGATCAGTGCTGAAGCAAGGCAAGGCTGATTAGAATCATCTCTTCTAGGGGCCAAATGGAAACCAAATACAGTAAAGGTTCTGTGCCTCTGTGTATGTATGTGTGTTCTGTCTTGTCTGTCTGTCCAAGTAACTGGAGAGACAGAGCCCCTATTGAACATCTCTTGTCACCAAATGAAGCTTCCAGTACCAGGAATGGGATACCTCTAATCAGGTTGTTGACTAAGGGGGCCCCATAGGAACCCTCAAACAATCCAGGCTATTGCCAAAGTACTGGTTGCTCTCCACAAACTGGCCCTACACAACTCACTGAACACAGACAGAGGAGTTCCACTGGTGCCTACCTGGAGCTTCACCCCAGGACGGTAGAAAATCAATACATGTGCTAACTCAAAGGTGGAGATCCCATGGACTCCCACCCCAAACAAAGAACTACAGGCGACTAACAACTGTTGAGAGAGGAAAAATTAGCCTCTCTCAGGGCTGAGTCCACGAATTGGTTTTACACCCAAGCAACACTAAATGGACTGAGCAGGTTGTGTTTATATAGTTATACACTATATATGTATATACACACATACTATATACACACAGAGACACACACAGTCAAAGAAAAACAGTCCATCAACTTGGGAGTATTGGGAAATATTCAAGGTTTTTGGGGGGAAAAAGGGAGAATAATGTAATCATATTTTAATTTTTAATATAAAGAGTTGCTGAGAGCTGGATTAATTGAATACAACTGAGAGTATTTACCAATGTAAAGAGGTAAAGAGAAGAACACTACTCCATGTTACTGGTGATGACTATCCAGGCACTCTAAAAGGCAGAGGCTGGGTACCCGACATTGTAAAGGGACCCCTACAAAGAACAAGAACATGCCAGGGCCCAGTGAGATGGCTCAGTGGGAAAGGTGCACACCTCCATGTCCAAAAGGCTGAGTCTGAGCCCCAGAGCCCTACAGTGACAGGAAGAACTGACTCCTTCAGGCTGTCCTCTGACATCCTATATGTATGTTATGGTACATCGGGGCCGCTCCTCCTCACCCCACAGAAAAACACTAAAGGATCAAGTCTTTCCCAGCATGCTTTTTTTTTTTTTTTTTTT
>JAQHUG010000374.1:179171-214536 GCA_028555095.1 Dicrostonyx torquatus | reverse complement strand
GAGGTGCCGGAGATCTACCCCAGGACTCTGTGCACTCTAGGCGAGCGTTCTGTCGACTGAATGGTATGACATTCTCAAGTCTCGTAAGTGGCTTTTCTCAGGCCAGAGATGCTGGAGTGTCAAGGGCTTCCTGCGCCTCTGTCTTGCATCACCCCGAAGGACTCAATGGTGGCTCTCCCTATCTCAGGCCCTCTCCCCACTCCACCCTCTAACCCGGGGGCGGGGTGGGGGATCTGAGAGTAAAGAGCCTGGCCACCTCACCTTCATGAAGGCCTGCACCACCTCAACAGTAGCAAACATGCAAATTCGAGGTCAGATTGGAGCCACAACAGGAACATTTTATATTGTGGGACACAGTATTGTCAGGAACACACACCCTCGAGAACTCAAGGAGAGAAAGGGATAGGAGCATTTCCCTGAATCATGCAGGATCTGCGGATGAACTCTCTAGTTTCCAAAACAAAGCCACTCCCAGAAAGAGAAAGTTGACCAGGTTCTCCAGCTCCTTTCTTTAGACCCCGGTTCCTTTGTCTCAACAGTCAGTCATTGCCCAGCGCAGCTCACCTCAAACTGGACGGAAATCTGAAGGCTTGTCGTTTCCTTATTTGGGATAATGAGCTCTACCATCAATGGGGCTTGGATAAAAGGAACAGGGCTAGACTAGTGCCCAAGAGTTCATTCAGCTCTACCAGCAGTCTGGAGAGTTAAATTTTGTTTGGCCAGTTGGAGAGTGGAACTCAGCTTCTTTGGGTTGGTGGCAAATGCCTCTACCTGCTGAGTCATCTTGCCAGTCGGCAATACAATATTTTATTTATTTATTTTACATTTAAGTATTTATTTTCTTGTTTTGTTTTTCGATCAGGGTTTCTCTATGAAACAGTTTTGGCTGTCCTGGAACTCACTCTGTAGAACAGGATGGCCTTGAACTCATAGAGATCCACCTGCCTCTACCTTGGTGTGCTGGGATTAAAGGCGTGCCACCACCGCCTGGCACTAATTAAGTGAAGGAGGTGCACACCATGGTGTGCGCAGGTCAGAGGTCAATTTGTGGGAGTCAACTCTCTCCCTTTACCATGTAGAGATTGAATTTAGGGTATCAGGCTTAGTGGCAGGCACCTTTTCTCATTGAGCCATTTTTTTTTGGGTCACCAGTGCAATCTTTTAGAGAAGAGAAAGTGGAGGATAAAGCCAGTTTTACCTCACCTAGTCCTTCCTATTGTTCATTTTGAGCCTGGACAAGAACGTGTACTGTATTCCAGTACTGGGGGTGGAAGGATACCTCAGGGTCAGGGTTCATAGGCAGATTCTGGGGACCATAGAGAAGGCTCAGAAGCTAAGAGCATTTGGTCCTCTTACAGGAGATCTGAGTTTGGGCCCCAGAACCCATGTTGGGCACTTTAAAAATACTTGCAACTCCGGACTCTGGCTCCAAGAGCATCTAACACCTCTGGCCTCCGCAGGCGCCTGGACTCATGTGCACATACTGGCACGCATACATACACAGTTAAAAACAAAATTAAAATTTAAAAAGAGATTGATGACTGATTTGAGTGGCTGTAGAGTTACCTAGCCCCCAAGCATACTGCGAGGGATTATCTGGGTTAGGTTAAATCACACAGGAAGACCCACTGTAACTAAGGGTGGCACTATCCCCCTGGCTGGAATTTCTAGAGAGCTGGGTACCAGTATTCATACCTGTTCATTTCCTGGAGGTGGTTGCAATGCCATGGTGGACTGGATCTTCAAACTGTGAGTTCACATAAACCTCTTCTCCCTTTAGTTGCTTTGGTTCGATATTCTGCTGCCAAAAGGAGAGAGGTAACTATTACAGAAATACCCTAGGATCAGGTGGGTGGGTAGTGTTGTCTAACTTTCCTTTGGATTGAAGTCGGGAAGAGTAGGCAAGCTCATAAAACTCATGGCTCATGGAACTCAGAGAGTTACAAGGTTCAGTCACTAGGACTGGGAAAAGGGCTCAGCTGGTTGATTGTGCTTGTAGCCAAGCTTGACAACCTGGGTTAGCCTCCCAGGACCACATACTAGACAAAGAGAACCAACCAAATCCTGAAAGGTGTTCTCTGACTTTAAATGTACACTGTGCCCAGTGCGTGTGCATTCGTGTGTGTGTGCACTCTCACCTGTGTATGGACACACATGTACAACATTTAAAGATGCCATTCAATTGCTGGCGAAAGATTCTCAATGGAGTTTGCTGGGAGCTATGCTGGGAGCAATAGAGTTTGATTCCTGACATCAACTTCAGGCTCCACATGCAAACATGTGGACTCCCACATGTGTGCCCATACATGTGCAAACACACATAGGGAAATAAAAAAAAAAAAGAAACCCAAACAAATCAGCTACATCAAGTGACTCAAGGATAGCTGGTTGGCGTTGAGGGGGAGAGTGTGCACCCTGAGCACCACCATGCAAGTGTAGTGGGAAGAGGAGATAAGAGATAGCCTGGAGCACCCAGGGCCTTTGTCACCCAGGGCCTTTGTTCCTTGCAGTTGTTACTGAAGGGGGTACAAAGCTGTTCCTAGCAGGGTTTCATGAGAATGAGATGGGTGAGCATGCCTCTGCCTTCCGCTCACCATGGAGGAAATAGTTAACCTTCTAAGAATTCCTCTGCATGGCCAGGACTCAGGATGGGATGACAGCTAAGCATGTTCACTGCGGCCAGCTTACCTTTTAGCTCTGGTAGCTCTGAGCCAGGGAGGAAAAATTAATTATATTTACAGTCCTTTGTTTACTCTTCATTTCTGGTGCCCTGCCATCAGTTCACCTTTAGTCTTTCTTTCAGTCAGTGATCTTTATCACTAGCTGGAAGGTCGGGCTGGTTTATCTTTAATCTAGGCCTGAAAGTCCAGCCCTTGAACACGAATTACTGCCAGCTTAGAGATTTTCCCTTTCAGCGCTCAGCACAGGCCTCCTCTTGAATTTCCTGCTTCTCTGTTCACCCTAACAGACCCAGTAGCAAAGGCTGAGTGGTGCTTCTAGGGCACATAAAGTTGGCATCTTGCTAAGGGGACAGTTACGCTTTCCATTTTCTTAGTTTGTCCTCAGGTGTCATTTATCTTTTTGCCTTTAGGCTTTGTTTCTTTAGGCGGTTCAGGATTTTCTCTAGTATGGGAGGGGTTGTTTAAAAAATGGTTCATCCCTCACTTAGTTTTTAAGTACGGGCAGCACACATGTCTGTTTTTGTAAAGTTATAGACCACTGATTATGCCATTTGTCTCAGAGAAGTTAACATTGACACATTTTATGCTTCAAACTGTGCCTTGAAAGCACTAGCTACAGAGGATTCTTTCATTCCGTTTCTCCATCATCAGCATCCTTGCAAAGTTTAAGTCATAGAGAAACACTTAATTTAGAGGCATATTCCGCAGGTTCGAGTCCAGGCTCCGTCATTCTTGCTATGTCACTTAAACTGTATAACGTGGGCAGACCTCAAGATGAGGTTGTCTCAAAGTGCAACTCTCAATCCAGGAGAATCAGGATAGCAGCTTTTCAAAAGATCGGTGTGGGCCTGGAGGCATCCCGGAGCGGAAGGGGTTACGATGATAGAGACGTCAGGAGGACTGGAGTGGCGGGAGCGTCCCCGCGAGCAGCTCACCACGCAGGCGCGAGTAGCGAGGCTGAGTTGGGGGCCGCCCCGACACCCGGAAGTGTGCGCCTAACGGGTCGAGCCCGGCCTTCTGTCCTGAGAGGGGGCGGGGCCGGAGCCCCTCGGAGAGAGGCGCTATAGAGCAGGACGGAGGACCCGGGTCCTAGACACATCCGGAAGTGGCGTCCTAAGGCGCCTCTCGGTAACCATAGAGCCGGAGGGGGGTGGCGGCCAGGGGTCGCGGAGTTCGCCTGCCTAGAGCGGCGAGGAAGCGGCGGCAGCCGGACGGGGGAGGAGAGGGAGAGGCGCGAGCGGAAGCGGCCGGGAAGGTCACTTCCGGCCTGGGCGCCCGTCCCCCTGACCCCAGGGTCTGAGTCGCCGCTGCCGCTGCTGCCACCATCCGCGAGGCAGGCGAGAGGGGGAAGAGTGCAGCGCGGCGGCCCCGGGGACGAGGAGGTGAGGGCGGCTGCGGGCTCAGGGGGGCGTACGCCGAGGGGCTGGGGTGGGCGCGCGTCGGGAAGCCGGGCTTCGGACGGGGGTGGGTGGGGAGGCGGGAGGGCGAGCGCGGCAGAGCGGGCGAGTGCGCGTGCGCGTCGCGTTAGAGGTGGGGGTGGGCGTGAGCGGGCGCGCGGCCGGGGAGCTCGCGCGCGGGCGCGCTCGAGGGGAATGGGTGCCACGAGCTGGGGCAGTGCTTGTGCGCGACGCAGGCGGCTCTGCGGGCTGGCGGTGGGGTCCGGGACCCCCGGTCCGTACTTGCGGCCGGCCATGGCCGGAAGTGCCGGGGACTTTAGGTGGGGGGGGGCAGATGGGGAAAGGGGCCCCACCGCCTGGACTGGGCTGACCGGAAACGGCGGCCCAGGGACAGTTTAGGCCTCAGCCCTCTCTTGCCCCGTCCTTCCCCATTTCAAGTCGGCCTGGTCCGTTGCTGCCCCGGGCGCCATGCGCCGGCCTTTGATCCTGCGGGTAATTACGGGGATGCAGGCGGCGGGAGGCCCATTCATCTCTCCCCCTCGCGTGCTGACGGGCGGCAGGAAACAGGTCCCGGGAGAGGAAGCACCGGGCCAAGGTCAGCGCCGCGTGGGCCGTGCGGCCCAGCCTGGACAGTTGCCTTCCTCCCCCGGGGCGGCTTCGGGGCTGGGTCCCACTCGGAGCCCCGCCCCTCAACAGCCCTCCCGCCTCCGCCCCCAGTCGACAGCAGAGCAAGTCACAGGGTGACCCCCAAATCCTAGGCATGAGTGCCCTAGCACCTGCAGAGGTCAGTCGGAAAAGTGATCTACAGACACAAGCGAGCGCAGAGCGTGAACCGTCGTCGCCTGTCTTAGTGCCAGGCCGGTGCTGGGCTCCAGGATAGGAAGATGAACGTAGTGGGTGGAAGGCCGAGGCCGAGAGCTGACCCAGCACAGGCCCAGGGAATTTTGTTCAGGGCGTTATTAAAAAGGCAGCGACTCAGTTTGTTTTGTTTTTTCCCTCTGTGTAGTGTGTGGTTCAGGCTCCATGTCGGGCATAGTTGAGATGTACAGCCTCAGCTCTGATGAAAGCACAGGTGGGCCCTAAGCCTCTTGGGTCATGTGCAGTCAGCCTTCCCTGCCTGCCTCTCTGGAGTTTCTGAGTGCTGTGCTGCCGTGGCCCAGAGAACTTTCACATCGGATTCTGACTCGGCTTATCTCATGTATTCTCCCTCCTCAGAGGATGAGATGGGATGGGAAGGACATATCCTCCAGCTTGGCCCGTGTTGAAGTTCAAGACTGAGTTCTTCCTGACTGGCTTTGTAGCTCAAATCTGTGCTTCAGCTTCTTAAGTTCTGCAGCCTTAGAGAAGAAACTTCACTCTGTTCCCATGAGGACACAATGGAGGTGATAAAAGTATCCTCCCCAGTACAAGGCCTGTCATACTTTCCTTTCAGGCAAAAGTTACTCAAAAGGTCTCTGAAGCCAGTGCCCCTGAGTCCCAGTTTTAGCTCTTTTACAGATCTGTGACCTTGGATGTGTAGCACTTCCCCTTTCCCAGGCTGTTTCCTCCACAGTCTTCTTAAGTGGGGAGCATTGTTATAGTTCCCTGAGTAAGCCTAGCCCATCAAGACTACAGACAGGGCTAACTCCAGGACATTGTCGTCTGGTGGGGACACCTTGTGGGTTGGAGAGAAGTTCTGAAGGTTTCCATGGGCCAGACCTGCTGCTGAGTGACACTGGTCAACTTGACAAGGATCTTGTCCCTTTTTGGAGTTGTTCAGACCAAGAGGGAGATATGCCAGAGTGGCCAAGGGCCTAGGGGCCTACAGGGAAAGGGGACTGTGATCTCAGTGCAGGGACAGTGGCATTAGCATGGGTGGGTCTTGGACAAGGTGAACCCAGGACTTATGGGAGATGGCAGGATGCACAGCTCAAGACCATCAACAACTATGTAGTCACTGATGGGCACTCATAGTTCTCGTGGGTGTGTGTGTGCCCAGATCTACTTCACAAGCTTTTCAAAACCATACCGGCATTCTCTGACTAACTAGGGCTATACCTGCTGTTGGACCCCATATTTAGGAGAGACTGCAAATTTGATGATGAGCTCTGAGAGCTTGGCAGGCACCTGGTGCTGACTTCTTTGAGGCCCTGGGACCGAGGTGGTCACCTCCGTTTAGGTAAGCTAGGACAGATGCTTGTGCTAGTGCTCATGCTCCCTAGGCCCTAAAGTAGCTTCAGAGTATGGTCTCTGTAGGAGCCCAGAGCTGGCCCTGGTTGTAATGCCATCCTTATTGTTGGAACAGTTCTTTTGGGCAAGCCTGGATCTGGGATTACAGGCTTTTCTTAGGTGGTAGCCATTGGGTTGACTCCTACATACAGGATTGCTGGCTGGAAGACTCTTGAAACCTAGTCTCTTATTATAGGGGACTTCTATCATAGTGGGATAAGCAGAGGTGACTTTTACTGGTGGCTGGGAAGGGTGGTGAGAATTGAGATCCCTGTCAACTGTGGTGGAGGCCTCACTAGCCAGCGGGGTGGGTAGGAAGCTGAGCTGTCATGGTCTTAGTATCAGTGGCCCTAAGGTGGAGTGCAAAGAACTGTAGAGGGATTATCTCAGCCCCTGTCCAAGTGGGCTGCGTGACCCAGGTTGCTGGTACCTCTGCTCCTCTGCCTTGGCCTCTTGGGCTCTCTTTTTGTGCTCCCTGAACAGTGGCTTTTCTGCTGTGCCTATTGGGGAGTTCTGTCATGCTAGAGTGCCTCGCTTTGTCTCTGTGTGCAGGGTCAGATGGTCAGGACTGAGAATAGTTCCTGGCCTCCTTTGAGGACTCGACCTGCTGGACATTGCCAGTGATGTTAAGGGATGGGAAACCCATAGGAGGAGCTTTAGGGTTCGGATAGGAATCTCCCAGAGGACTGAAGACTCAGCCACAGGAACAGATATTAATTGAGAGCAGTGCCAGTGTCCTAGGGGGGAAGTCTGGCCGACCCAGATTTGACCCGGAGTTTGCTCTGTGGCTGTATGACATTGTATTAGCCTCACAGTTGTCTAGATCTTGGCTTTCCCATCTCTGAAACAGGAACAGCAGTTATGAAGTGCAACAAACGCTTCATTGCCTTGTCTGACGGCATAAAGTGTCTGCAGCTTTCTTGTTCAATACTAGGCTTGTGTTATGATTTACTATTGACATGGGGTGAGATGAGGCACCTTGCCTCGGTCACATGGTTGGTCAGCAGTGGGGTAGGTTCTGACCCTGGCAGCTTGCCTGTAGGGATTGTCCTCTGGCCTCTCCCAGGGAGTTCAGGGGTTCAGGATCCAAGCTTATGCTCTTAGAGCACCATGCACCCCACGCCTTGGGGTTTAATCTGCTCTTGGCCAATGTGATCTGTTACTGTTGGCTAAGGAGGACAGTTGCAGCAGAGGGAAGGCTTCCCAAGGGAGGAACTGTTGATGCTGGGCCTTGACAAATGGGCATGTTACCTCAGCACATCTAGAAAGACATAAGACCAGGTGGTATCTGCACACCTAGAAAACAGCCCAGTCCAGAGGGTGGGTCTGAGATGGCTCCTGGGTCTTTCGTCTGTCTGTAATGCAAGATCTAGTTTTTAGAGAGTTTTAGGGTCACAGAAAAGTTCAGTAGGAGGCACAGTTCCCTTATGCCCCTCCCACCAATCCCAGGTTCCCCACTGTTGGAATCCCACTCCACCCCCATCCTGGGTTAACTTGCTGTTATCGATAGACCTGTACAGATGTTGTAATTGCCCAGCATGCACAGTGTATTCTTTTTTTTTTTGTTTTTGTTTTTTTTTTTTGTTTTTCGAGACAGGGTTTCTCTGTGGCTTTGGAGCCTGCGCTGGAACTAGCTCTATGTAGACCAGGTTGGTCTCGAACTCACAAAGATCCGCCTTCCTCTGCCTCCCGAGTGCTGGGATTAAAGGCTTGCGCCACCACCACCCGGCTGCACAGTGTATTCTTGAAGAGGGTTTTGTCTTGGCAGCTTGCAGTTACTTGCCAGTGGTTAGGAGTCAGGTGGTTAGGAGTGACCCTGGAGATCTGCAGACATACTGAGTCTGAGAGCTAGTGCTGCAGGTCCCCGTCTGACTTGGCTCCTGCTTCCTGGCTGTGCTTGGCCAGGGTTGAGCAGGGTGCCCCTCAGGGACTGTTTCAGCTGAGTGCCAAGTGTGTCAGGTTTACAGTGGATTAAGAATCTAGAAGGCTCTCCTGGGGTAGGTGGGGTCAAGGTTCTCTATCCTGACCTTGTTTACTTCTTTTCCTTGACCATCAGGCCCTGCTAGCCCCGGTTGAAAGTGTCCATGCTCTGCTGAAGAGACTAGAGCCCACAGGAAGTGAGTGTACTAGACCAGTTAGGAGGTAGAGGCGTCTCATCAGCTAAAACACTGGAGAGGAGACCATGAGGGCCAGGAAGTTCTGCCTGGCTCCATGCCATTTCTAAATACACCCACAGATCTGGATGAGGTACAGTGTCCTCAGATTGTCACTATCAAAACTGACTAGATGAGATGGAGTAGCCCCCACAAGCTCACCCGCGAAGGACAAGTGTAAGAGCCCAGTGGTGGCAAACAGTGGGATGTATCCCCTTGGGTGGTCAGGCCTTGTCCTAGGGCTGAGGAGATGAAGGCTTTGGTCTGGTGTTGGATGCATGGCTTGGTTAGAGAGGAAGCCAGAGGGCCTGGAGTGAGGGGAGAGGCCAGTCACAGACAAGGGAAGCCAGAAGGGATCTGCTAGGGAGGGAGAACAGAGAGGTTACTCTGGAGCACCCTAGTGAAGGACAGCAGGGCAGTGGGCTGATGGCCACCTGCAGCAAGCATACTGTGGAGTGGTAGGTACCTGGCACACTTAGTGATTGCCCTCAGGGAGCACAGAAGGAAATAGAAAGATGATTAGAGATAATGACACAGCTGGCATGTGATAGGAGGTGGGGCCCTGGCAGTGGGGGCAGGGAGGCACTTGAGTCAGCTCTTGAGAGGGGAGGAGCTGGAAGATCTGGGGCAGGATTCTCTAGAAGGGCCTGGTGGGGGTAGATAGTGAGACAGGGCTTTGGGAGAAGAGGGGAGTTTGCAGGGGCTGGGCGAATTTTTGGTTTTGTGGCTAGAGCAGTGGAACTGTGATGGGCTGTGTTAGGCAGGGTAATGTTTCTTTCCCGTGGAAGTTTTACTGAATCAGGGAATCCTTTTCATAAGGTACAGTTCACCCACAGAAAGCACACAAGTTTGCTGGCTTCAGTATAGTCACTGCTTTGTGTGTGCAAAACCACACAAGATTGTAGAAAATTTCCTTGTTACAAAAAGAAGCTAATCCTCATGGTGACCCCCACCATAAAATTATTTTCCTTACTACATAACTGTAATTTTGCTGCTGTTATGAATTGTAGTGTAAATATCTGATGTGTCAGATATCTGCAACACCTGTGAAAGGGTCGCTTATCCCCCAAGGGGTCACGGCACACAGGTTGAGAACTGCTCTTCTATGGGTTTGCTTATTTTAGGTGTCTTATGTAGAATGCAACAGTATGTGCTCCCCCAAATTTGGTTTGATTGACAAGCAGGAAGCCTTTGAGGTTTAACTTTGTTGTGTGTATTGTTAGTGCCTCACTCCGATTGTGGTTGAGTGCCATGCTTTTCTTGATGGCCATTTTTATTGCCCCTTTTTTGGTTTTTGGGTTTTTTTTTTTTTGGTATTTTGAGACAGGGTTTCTCTGTAGCTTTGGAGCCTGCGCTGGACCTAGCTCTTGTAGACCAGGCTGGTCTCGAACTCACAAAGATCCGCCTGCCTCTGCCTCCCAAGCGCTGGGATTAAAGGCGTGCGCCACCACCGCCCGGCCCCTTTTTTGTTTTTCAAAACAGGGTTTCTCTGTTTAATGGCTGTCCTGGAACTCACTGTGTAGACCAAGCTGTCTTTGAACTCAGAGATCCACCTGCTTCTGCCTCCCAAGTGCTGGGATTAAGGGCCTGTGCTGCCACTACTGTCCGGCTGTATTGACTTTTTGGCTTTTGTGATTATATTTTCTGAACATTCACATCTAGATTTCCGTGTGGCAGAAGTTTTTCCCATGCATTGCTCTAGGGTATAGACTGGAGTGGAATTGCTGCTGCATTGATGACGATTGTTTGCTTAACCTTGAGGGACTGCCAGGTGTTTTCCAAAGCAGGTGCACCCGCCTTGCTCTCTCGGCAGCCAAGCCTGAGGCTTCCTTTCTCGACCTCCTCACCAGCACATATGACAGTGGCCTGTAGTGTGAAGTGGATCCTCTTTTTGGCTGTGCTTGAACTTCCCCAGGGCAAGCATCATTTCATGTGCCCACTGGCCATCTGGATGTCTTCTTTGGAGAAGAGTATTTTGGCCTGATGTCTATAGCGGGGTTTGTGTGTATACTCTGACTGCATGTGTGCAGATGCTTATGAGTGTGAGTGCTCTATATTACTTTTATTTGTTATTTTTGGTTTTTTCAAGACAGGGTTTCTCTGTAGCCTTGGCTATCCTGGAACTCGCTCTGTAGACCAGTCTGGCCTCGAACTCAGTGATCCTCCTTCCTCTGCCTCCCAAGTGCTGGGAGGTGTGCACCACCACCACTGAATTTTAAAGATTTATTTACTTATTTAACATGTATGTACCTGTTTATATGTGCCATGTACATGCAAGTACTTGAGGCCAGAAGAGCATCGGCCCCTCTGAAACTGGATTTATAGGTAGTTGTGAACTGCCATATGGGTGCCGAGGACCAGATTTATGTCCTCTGTAAGAGTAGTCAGGCTCTGAATGAGCATCTCTCCAGCCTCTTTACCTTGGGTTTTGAGATGAGGTCACACTGAGCTTGGAGCCCACCCTTTTGAGTAGATGAGTTAGTTGGCCTTGCAAGTCCATCTCCCCAGCAGGAGGAGAACAGGCCTGGCTCTGCTTCCTGGCGCTGGGGTTGCAGGTGTGAAATGCTTTACCTAGTGTTTTTATGTCAATGCTGGGGATGTGTACTTGGTTCTCACACTTGTGCAGCCACTGAGCTGCTTGTTTGCTTAGTTTTATTTAGGTTATTTGAACTAACTTTTTTACAAAGACTAATTGGCTGTGGAGTGGAGAGGGGTCTTGAGAGGCACAGGCTGCATCCAGAATTGGAGTGCCAGTGACGGGAGGTACCCAGGAGCAGATCCTGAGGTAGGTGGGTGGGTGGAGGGAGTAGAGGGAACTAACAGAGGAGGCAATAGCTTGCTTGGCTCCTTTGAAAAAGGAAGGGATGATAGTGGTGTTGGTATCTCTGCTGGTGATGCAGGGATTTGGGGAGGTGGGAGTAGGGGTGTTTGAGACTCAAAAGCAAATGTGGGCACTTGGTGACAGAAAAGTCAGTGTAGTTTGCTAATGATAATGGAAGAGGACAGGTGGTTTGGAGATGAATGACGGGTAAGGTGCGTTGGGATGTCACCACTCTTGCCTGCTCTAGGAGGAAAGGAGCAAGGAACGCTAGGCTGGAACAGGGAGGCAAGTGAGTGAGAGAGGATGAGGGGCAGGAGGGGCTGCTTCTGCACCCAGCCCCAGCAGGCAGGGGGAGGAGGAGGTGAGATTGGCACCAGAAGAAAGCAAGGGGATAATTGGTGGGCAGGCATCCAGAGGGGGTGGGTGGGACCTAATAACAACAATAATAACAATAATTTGTCTGGGCTTTAATAGCCCTGTCAGATCCTTGCGCTAATTGGATTGCTTAAGGGCCCTGCTGGGATGGGTGGGGGCTGAGGAGGGGTGCCCGCTTGTCTACTTCTGCAAGGAGGAGGTCAGAGCAGGGTGAGCATCAGAAGCTCGAAGTACTGGCTGAGAAGGGAGAGGAGGAGGAAAGGCAGGGGTGGCCTATACCCGCAAGGCTCCTGGTCAGAAGCATTGAGTTGCTTGGACTGTTCTCTCTGATTTCTTCAGAGGTGCTGGGTCAAACCTAGGGCCTCTGCCATATGTCGGGCATAAACTCTGCCACTGAACACCCTTGCACATCTTGGAATTTTCTTGTGTTCAGGTTGGGGCTCTTTTCCAGGGATCTGGGCTTGTGGCTCCTAAGGTTCTCCTGGTTCCTCTGTGCCTCCCCTGCAGACACAGCATCCTACTCCCCAGGCTGTGAGATCTCAGGTGGGCCCTGCGCCTCAAGACCTAGAACAAGAGGGCCGGTAGCTACCTCCATTAATGGGAGACTCAGTGGATGGAAGAGGAAGAGGACTGGATGCCCTTCTTAAACCCTTTGCAAGAATTCCTGATTCATCCCTACAAGTTTGGTGCCACTGGGGCTGTCACACAGCTCTGTGACACGCTTGTCCTAGAACGACTCAGCTGAGTCCTAAGAGCTTTTACTTGCTCAGGGTCACAGCGTGAAGCTGTGGTAACACATGGATTGAGCTTCCAGGCTGGGATTTGCCAGGCGAAGAGAGGTGTGTGCCCCTGTTTTGTACCAGACCTGCTTTCAGCTTGTTTGCCTATGTCTGCCAGGTGTTTCAGCTCCTGGAGAGCACAGCTGCAGTGCTCTAGGCAGCCATCTAGATGCCCTGCAGCTCTGCTAACTAGAGGAGTCAGGACGTGAGAGTGGTGGGCACCTGTGAGGCTCGCTGAAGATCTGCCTCTACCCCACACATAAACCTCGTCTCTTGTGCCGCGAGGCCTGCTGCAGCAGGGGCCTGGGGCAAAACAAAAAGACTACAGCAAGGTAGGAAGAACAGAATGCTTTTCCCTCCAAAGTCTAAATCTTTCAGGACATTTTGTGTGGGTGTGGAGGCCAGGTGTTGATTGATGATGGCAAGTCTTTTCCAGTCATTTTCTTATTTTTTAAAATTGTCTTTGAACCTGGAGTTCATTTTGCTAGACTACCTGGCCAGCAAGCCTCAGGAATCCTTGTGTGTGCCTTTCTCCAGCAATGGGGCACAGGTGCACTGCCAAATCCATCTTTTACGTAGGCACTGGGATTGAACTCCACTCTGTATGCTTGTGTGGCAAGCTTCTATGGACGGAGCTATCCATCTCCTCAAACCCTTCCAGGACATTTTGTGTGTTATTTCACCCGTGGGATAGGAGCCAACTCTTCCCATACCCTGGGCCCAGCAGTGCTGTGGACTTGTGTGCTCCCTTGGTAAGGGGAACGTACACATACAACTCGGCTTCACAGACAAAAATCAGCACAGCAGCATGTTGCCTGAAACCTAAGCGAGGCTGCCTCCTGCCTGTGCTCCCAACCCTGGCTCTCCTCATGGCTCCCACAGTCCTTCGATTTGAAAGCTGTTCTTATTTTGGTATCTCTTGCTCTTTAACGTTAGGAGTCAATCAGACTCTTCCTTTTATTTGGCCAGGTATTAAATATTTTAGACTTTATAGATTACAGTGTGAACCAAAACTGTCATTCTTTTTTTTTTTTCTTTTTTTTTTTTTTCTTTTTTTTTTTGTTTTTCGAGATAGGGTTTCTCTGTGGCTTTGGAGCCTGCGCTGGACCTAGCTCTTGTAGACCAGGCTGGTCTCGAACTCACAAAGACCCGCCTGCCTCTGCCTCCTGAGTGCTGGCATTAAAGGCGTGCGCCACCAATGCCCGGCCAAAACTGTCATTCTTAATAGGTGACTAGGAACATAGAAAATGTGGCCATTGGGGCTGGAGAGGTTAAGAGCATTGCCTGCTCTTCCAAAGGTCCTGAGTTCAATTCCCAGCAACTACATGGTGGCTCACAACCATCTGTAATGGGGTCTGGTGCCCTCTTCTGCAGGCATACACACAGACAGAATATTGTATACATAATAAATAAATATTTTTTTAAAAAAAAGAAAAATGTGGCCATTTGCGGGGAGTCATTGTGGTGTCAGTGTCAGGAGGAGGAATTTGGCTAGTATGGCAAACATTTTCCAACTAGCACAGGTCTCCCTGCCAGCTCTCTTTAGGGCTTTAGTCCCCTTGGTCTGCCTGGTCAGAATAGTAAGGCTTCCTGGCTTTCAGGCCGTAGAGTCTGTCCTCCTCTGACCATGGAAGGCATGCCACAGGGGTGAGGTGAGTAGAGAGCAGGCAGGAGTACCCTGCCTCCCCTCGGCCCACAGCCTGGCCCTCCTGCCTGCAGGAAGATGGGAATTCCCTGCTGCTTGAGCTCTGGGTTTCTTATTTAAGTGAGAACACAGTATCACACTGGCAGCAGCCTTTCGTAGGACAGCCCTCTTTCCACCTCTTTGACCCCTGCCAGTGCCTGGGCAGTGCCTTTAGTTGGTCTGTTTTTTCTCCCCTTAGGTACTTGTAATGTTGACAGTTTTATAGTCATCAGGCATGTGTAGTTTTTAAAAATTTTCTTTCTATTAAAGATATTTGTGTGCCGAAAATACGCTGTTTTAAAGCACACTCTTGGACGAGTTGCTCTGTCCAGAATTGCAGGGCAGTCACTGCTGTCTAGTTCCAAGTGTTTCACTCCGCGTCAGGAGCCCATGCCTGTCTTCGCTCACTAGTCTGCTGCTGCTTTTTTTTTTAAAATTGTTTTTTTTTTTTTTTGAAGACAGGGTTTCTCTGTGTAGCCCTGGCTGTCCTAGAATTTACTTTGTAGACCAGGCTGGCCTCGAACTCAGATCCACTGTCCTCTGCCTCCTGAGTGCTGGGATTAAAGGCATGCACCACTTCCTGGCCTAGTCTACTTTCTGTCTGTGGGCTTCTCTAGAGAGCCCATACCCATGGAATCCTATGCCACGTGGCCATGGACTTGGTGACCTTGAGTAGTTCGTGAATACAGAATCTTATACCCTGTGACCCTGGCTTATTTGACCCCAAGTTTAGTGACTTTGGGCAGTTCACACACAAACCTACTTCTAGTGCCCTGGGCTGTGTGACCTTGGCCAGCTCATACACTGGAGCCATACACCTTGTAGCTCTGGGCTTAGTGACCTTGGCCAGTTCATGTATATTGAGTCATACACTGGTGCCCTGGGCATAGTGACCTTTGGCATTTCGTGCAATCATGTCGCCCTGCTCTTAATGGGCCCATGACCTTGGGAAGTCCATGAACACGGAATAATAGGCTTAGGCCTGTTTCTTTTCCTAGAATTTGCTGTCTGCTTTTTAGCTGGCACACGCAGCACTGCATGCCTGTTCACTCATGCTGTCATGCAGGTGCATGTTTTCTTCTCCGGTATATGCCAACAGTGCAACTGTAGGGCAACTTGGACACTCCTTATGTTTGAGAAGTGGCTTGTTTTCCATGTGACAGTTCACCTGACACTTTCCCAGTGTACTTGCAAGTTCTCCTTGGAGTTGTTGGCTCACTTTTTCATCCTGAGACAAGATCTCACATAACCCAGGACGGCCTTGGATGTGTTCTGTAGCTAAAGCTGGCCTGGAACTTTTGATCCTCTGGCCTCTACCTCTCAGTGCTGTTATTAACACATGGTCACCACCACACCTAGTTTCCTTTGGAGTTTTGCTGTGCACGGTGTGCTGTCTGAAAGCCCCATAGTGTGTGTCCTGTGTAGGCGAGACAGAGCTTCCTCTCTCTCAGAGCTTTCCACTGTGTCTGAGAAATAAGCTGCCACAAAGCCGATTACCCAGCAGAAAGTGCAGGTCCTCCTTGTGTGTGGGCATCATGTAAGAGCAAGGCCCTGTGGGGCTTGTGTACTGCTGAGAGAGTTGTGCCTGGGGAAGCTTGTTTGTTACCAGATCCCTTGACCTTGGCTCCTGGCCTTGATAAGGTAGCTTCCTCCCCTGGAACAGGGAGAGCCTGTCTCAAGAGGAAGCTGTGCTCTTTCAGGAGCAAAAGGGAGTCACTGCTGTCCCCTCAGACCTTGGGGTGTGTGCTCTGATGTGTTTCTGCCCTCACACCTGCCTATTCTGTTTTATAGTCCTGAAGGTTGTCAGATGAGGGAAATGAAGCTAACAGAAGAGATTTGGACTCACTTCTGTGAGCTGGAGGACCCACTAGTGTCACAGCCCTGTGACCCATGGCTCTTCCCGATGATGCATGTGCTTGCCTACAGCATGTTTGCTGTTCTTTTGAGAAGCATCTTCAGGGTTTTGAATTTTTCTCTCTCAGTAGCTTCTGGAGAGGTCATCACCTAGGGTTCCTATAAACATTGCACCTAGCTCTTGATTTGGCCGCCTTATGCAGTCATGGAACTGTTCAGACCTGGCTCCAGCAACTGGGGCCCTCTTGGGGATTGTGTCTGCTTCCTGTGTGGTTCCCCCTCCTGAGCCAGACCTGGGGCAGGACCAAGTGCTAGAATTCATTGGGTTTTGTTTCTTAAGCCTTTCCTTGGCCCAATTTCATTCACCTATGTATTCATACTGTTGTTCTGAGGCACTTGGGCTGCCTAGCACTGTTGTAGGTGCTGGGATTCCTATGGGTAGTGCTGGCTTAGGAGTGGATGAATGAAGACAGACTAACCTGGTAACATGAAGGAGCCCTAGTGTGTAGCACGAATTATAATTAATAATAAAATCCCAGTGCCAAATATAGGGGTTAATGCTAAAGATCAGAGGAAGCAGAACGGCCACTAGAGAGTTCTTACCTCTACTGAATCCTCAGACCAAAGGGGCGATCCTGTTCTCAGGCTGCTTCAGACTGTCTGCCTTCTCAGACTGCTTTGAGCTCCTCTCTCCTCCTGTCTTATAGTCCTTTCTCCACCTAGCTCAGCCATAGTCACTCCTGTCTCCACCTCCCTAGGGCTGGGATTAAAAGTGTGCGATCCTATGTGCTAGGTTCACCTTTGTGTGAGCTCTGTTTCTCTTTTAGACTGGATCAATTTTGTGTAGCCCAGAGTGGTCATGAACTCACAGAAATCTGTCTGCCTGTCTTCTGAGATTAAAGGTGTGTGCCACCACTACCTGGCGTTTAGTGGTTTAGTTCTGCACTCTGATCTACAGGCAAGCTTTATTTTTTAAGGCAAAAACAAAATATCACAAGGGTGAGGTGGCAAAAAGGCCGGGTGGGGGTAGAGGTGGGTAAACAACCAAGGAGGTGACTCTCACTTCAAACACAGCCTGGCAGGGACAGTGACCATAGCAGTCATCACTTGCTCAAAGGCTCTGCAGAGCCAGGAGGAACACCACCTGAAGGGTCCCAGGTGGCTGTACTGGTAGGGAACCTGTGGTCCAGGGTTTTCCTGAGGGCTGGACCTAGCCCAGACTTTCAATTGCCTGGCCTAGAAGACCCACATGTTGGTGTTGTCTTGTGGAGCAGACTTGTTGCTATGGTTCTAAATTTGGGCAGCCAATTGGTCCATAATGTTTGATACAAGAGGTACAGGCTTTCTGCCTCTGAAATTTCTTTTTGTTGCTCTTGATGTAGAAATTGACAGCATCTGTCACTGCTCTCTCAGTTTTACCTGAGTGTCACTGCCACAATCTGAAGACATATGGGTCTCTTCCACTAAGTGTCAAATCTGCATGGTTGTGTAACCCCATGCACCTCTGTTCTTCATCTTGCCCATGAGGAAACTGAGTCATGGAGATGGAGTTGCTCTGCTACATTTCAGCTTGATGGAGCTGGATAGGGGTCTGGGAAGATGGCTGTGGCCTGTGTAGCTAGTGGGGACTGAACAGTCTTAGTGCCTGAGTCAGGGTGCTGCAGCTTTAGCCTCCACTGTCTCAGTGCAGGCTCCCGTCTGCTGGTGACTGTGCTGCTGCTCAGAGTCTGTTCTGTTCACATCTGTAATCTGTCTTCCTGTGTTATCCCTTCCTGCAGGGACCCAGATATGGAGCTGCGGGAAGAAGCTTGGTCTCCGGGGCCGCTGGATTCTGAGGATCAGCAGATGGCCAGTCATGAGAACCCAGGTGAGGTGGCCTCGGTGATTCTTCAGCCAACCCCACTGCCTTTCCACCAGGCCGGGGAATCATCCTTTGTGACTTTGGGGTAGCTGAACTTCTGCCCCTTTCCCTCCAAGAGCCCCACACCCACAGCTAGATGTTCCAGTCCCCAAGGGTTCTTTTAACAGGCCCCTCCAGATCCTTGGGGGTCCACCTTTTGTCTCATGTCTCCAGCTGGCTATTGTTGAGCACCCCCTTTTGTGCCCTATACTCTGTTCTGGTTCTAGGAGCACTGTGACTGCTTTACGGGCACTCCTCACATCAGGAGTGGGCCCCCAAACTCATGTTCTGGAAGTTGTAATGAATGAGTGAAGTACTAGGAAGGGGAATCTAGTCATGTGGTAAGATTGGGAAGGGTGGGCTGGGCTAAATATGAAGCCATTCATTTTTAAGTGTTGGCAACATGTGTTTTGTTTGTTTAATAGAGCATTATTGGGTGGATCAAAACTCACCTGTGGGGTATGTGGTGCCTAGGTTTGTTGGGTAAGACCCATCCTGGCCTACAACACCCTTATCCCTCTCCCTGGTGACACCAGCATGATGACAAGAAAGCTCATGATTCGGCACAGTGAACACTGTGTCTGCCACTTGGGACAGATGTGTTGGCTTCCCCCATTTTAATAAATCGGTGCTTACAACACATTGCTTCAGTGTTCCTTAGACTTTGCTGTCATGGCCTGAGGTGGCTTGTCTCGTCACTTCCACCTGTACACAACCACAGATTCATTCGGGTGGGTTACAATAAAAGTTTGGCACGACCCTGAGCGCCTGACGTGCATGTAGACTGTCCCAGTCTCCTTTCTGTTGCAGTGATAAAATAACTCTCCATGGGAACGTAGAGGAGAAAGGGCTGATCTGAACTTTTAATTCCAGGTTACAGTCCATCATGGCGTGAAGTCACAGGGGCAGGAGCTTGAAACATCTAGTCACAGCACATCCACAGTCAACAGCTGAGAGAAATAAATGCATGTTTACTTGCGCGGGCCCAGTTTGGTTTCTTTCCCCTCATGTCAGTTTCAGATTCCCTGAGCAGTGATGCCCTCACAATGGGCTGGCTCTTCCCACATCAGTTAACTGATAACAGCTCCCTACAGACATGCCCACAGGACAACCAGTGTAGACACCCTTTATTGAGACTTCCCAGGTTATTCTGGATTGTGTCAAGTTGACAGTTAAAGCTGGCCAGCATACTGACGTTGCTTTTCCTGGGCTCTGCCTTGTTCAGGTGCTGGCCCGTTCATCACAGGCTTGACTAGTCTCTAAAGGTGGTCCTCAGCAGAGCCCTGGCTCTGGACAGCGGAAGCCATGTTGCCTCATTCTGCTGAGTGGTTGCAGAAAAAATATGAGGCATTCCAGAGAATTAGATTGTGGGACTTTAGAATTTCCTTTTTTGGGGACTCTTGCATATTTCTGGGAAGCCTGTTCAAACAGAGGCGCTAATGCTGTTATTGAGACTGGCACTTGCAGTCTGTCCCACCATCATTGCCATCCTCCATGTGGGTCATCTCACTGAGCATGCAGAGCCTGGGAAGGTCAGGCTGCTTGCTGACCTTATTTCTGAAAGGATATTGGTGTGGGGTGAGAGTCGAGTTGGGGCGGAGGCCAAGCAATTTGATTTCCCTAAGACTAAAGCAGTTTCAGTCCCTGAGGCTCCTTTTCTCCTGATTGCTCCAGCTGCCATATGAGATGGGCAGTGGCCATGACCAGAGTGATCCTTGTAGATTGTCTTAGTTCTTAGCCCGGCAACAGGATTTCCAGGAAAAAAAAAGTAGAGTAGTCCCAGTCAAAAGGGCTTTTATCTGGTATTGCCGTACACTCCCACTGGGTGATGAGGCTCTGTTCTCCCTGTGGAGAACACTCACCCTGCCATGCACCTCGGTCACCTGGGAGAGCTCACTTCAACTGGAATGGCCCTCGAGTTTTCCCAGGTCCCTATGTAGTAATACACCAACACATAGCCAAACCCCAAGCCATTAGACCACACTGACAAGTATCAGGCCTTGAGCATACCTGCTAGCTCTAGCAGACATTAGATGGAATAAGCCACCTTAGCCTGGGTGTGTAGGGGTGTCTTAGGGAAAGGAAACAGAGGAGATGGCTTTCAGGTGTTCATTGGGAAGCTTGGGGGCAAGGACACACTTGAGGACCCATAGCTATAGAGTAGGTGTTGTATGCAGATCTCTGAGACATGAGAGGCCAGGAAGGCCAGTGAGGAACAGCATGGGTTCTTGAACCAATGAACCTAGACCTGCGTGGCATGGTCTAGGGAGCTAATTTGAGCAGGAAGGGAGGAAAGAAAATGTTCTGATGGAAATAGGGGTGGTCATTTGTGTGACCACAGTATGAAAACAGCGGAGAATTCCATCCTATTGCTTCATGAGCCAGGACACCTGCCTGTACAAGTAGCCGTGACCCATGCCCTAGAAGGCTGTTAGGTTAATAACAAGGCAGCCTCTTCACAGCCAGGTGACTGGGAATGCTCCTCCTCAGAAGTCCAGATTGCTTAGGTGTGTTGAGAGAACACAGCACACAGAAAAACCATTTGATCATAGAACTCTTACGTGGGGCAAACTCAGCAAAGATTAGGAGTAAAAGTGCAAACTGTCTCAGAATGGGAAGACTAGAAGGAACTCAAGTCAATAAGCACATTGTTCCCAGAATATTAAAGGCGAGGGGCTAGAGATGACTCAGTGGTTAAGAGCGTGCACTTGCAGAGGAACCATCTGTAACTGCAGCTCCAGAGGGCCTGGGCACCTGCACCCACATACACAGCCCCCTCAGTAGTACATATAATTAAAATTATTTAAGAAGCTGAGAAACAGGATAATTGTTAAAATGAAAACAAGTTATTTTTGTTTGTTTTGAGATGATTTCTTGGTAGTGCTGGCTGTCTTGGAACTGTAGACCAGGATAGCCTCAAACTCAGATCCATCTGCCTCCTGAGCACTGGGATTAAAGGCATGTGCCACCATCTCCCTAAAATTTCATCTTTGCTGGGAGATGGTGGCACATGCCTTTAAAAAGATTACAATGAAGTAAAAATATTGAAGGTAGGCAGAGAAAGTGTGATATACATTTAGACTAAATCCCTGATACATGCAAAGCAACGAAATAGGATATTTGGCAAAACTGTAATTCATGGGCTACATGGCACTTGCTGCTCTTGTTGGAGATGCAGATTCCGTTCCCCACACCCATGTCTGGCAGCTCACAACCGCTTGTAACTCCAGCTTCGGGGAATCCAGTGCCTTCTGACCGCTCCATTATACACTGTGGCATGCATTTACACAGACACATGCACACACAAGCACAGATACATCCTAATAACTAATTCAAGTGAGCTCTGTTGAGAATGAGTCACAAACGCTGAGAGCGGCTGTTAGGAGCCGAGGGCCAGGATGTGGCTCTGTGTAGCACACTCATTTCCCATGCATAGGCTTCTGCACTTGATCCCACTTGTTGCAAAACCAAAATCCAGCTTCCTGGCAGAAAGAATGAATAGCTAATAAGGAAAAGTAAAGGCAACAAGTAAAGTTAGACTTCCTGTTAGCGACATGTCAGCCCAACAAAACAATAGCAACGTAATCTTGACAACCCTCAGGCTGAGAAGGGTGAGCCAAGGATTTGAAGGGTCTTGGCAGAACATGAGCCCAGTTAAGCCCCTTAGCTGTGGTCCTTTCCCAAAAATGTGATGGTGAATAAACTTTGGATAATACCAGTGACCAGAGAGAGGCAGGCAAAAGGTGGCAGTGATCAGGGGCTGGCTTCAAGCACAGGACCAGCTGGCCACCCAGACACCTGCCTATGAAAATATTGTGAAAATGGAAAGGGACCCCTCAGGGCATTTAGTGTGGCTGTCCCCAGAAGGCAGCATGGGTCACAGCAGTAAGTGATTCCTATGTTCTGCTTCTATCATTACCCACAGTGATGATGGGAGCCATCTCAAGTGGGAGGTACCAAATAGTTGAAATAAAAACTTTTGGTTGCCGAGAGTGCACATTGCAATTGCCAGTATGGATTCACAAGTTTTTATTTGAAAACAAAACCCCAAACAGGCACTTCCTGATTCTGCTTCTGAGTACTGCTTTGGGAAAGCTGTCCGTGGTAGGTCTGGGTAAGCAGCATATAGAACAAACAGGATGCTGTCCTGGACCCAGGGAGGACAGCAGCATTGAGGAGGCTTGCTCACACCAGAGATATGGGCAGTTTTAGCCTGAGTGAATTTAACAGAATGCCTGTTTTTGCTGTGGTACTGGGGGATCCAACCTAGCGTTGTGGACATTCTAGATAAGGGCCCTGCCACAGAGCTACATTCCCAGTCCTGTTCCACTTTTTATGTGGTAACAAGATCTTGCTAAGTTGCTGATAGTGACCTTGAGCTCATAGCCCAGGCAGGCCTTAGCCTCCCAGAAATCAGATACTGCAGACCCTGTACTACCAGGACCAGCCTGTAGTCCTTGCCTTTTGTTGAGAACCGGGAGACTCTGTCACTTTAGTGAAGAATAGGGAACCAAAACTGGGCCAACGTCCTGCCTACAACCTGAAGTGGGCCGAGCACCAAGAGCTTACTTCTAATGTGTTGTCTTGAGCTCATCACAGCTGCTATCCCACAAACAGAATAAATAGCTGCCCGTTCTGTGGGGAGAGGACAGGACGGTATCAAGACTGTCTTTGGTGAGGCTGGGCTACAAAGGTGTGGTCTGTCAGTTCGCTAGTCCATAGGTGGTGTGAGTGGACTGTGTAGCCAGCAGAGCCATGTGGGCCTGCTTCTTTCTGATATTTTTAAATTTCATCTTATGTTTTTTGCCTATATGCATGTGTGCATACCATGTGCCTGCCTGGTACCTGTGGAGGCCAGGAGCGTGTCAGAGCGCCTGGAACTGGAGTTACAGGTGGTTTTGAGGCACTGTGTGGGTGCTGGGAATCAACCCTGAATTCTCTGCTAGCCCTGCTTTTCCTGAGACAGTGCGACAGAAGCTGATTTCCTAAGCTGGCCTTTCAGTCCTGCTAAATACCTGCAGTACCACTTCCAACTCCACTGTCAGAACCAACTGTCTCTGTAGAGCCCAGGCATCAGCTAAAACTGGAACTTCTACGTAATCACTGAACAGCCTGTCTGTTTACAAAACAGGCACACTTCCCTGAATAATCAAGAACGAGGTGACCAGAGTTCTTGCCCCTACTGCTTATCCACTTCTTCCCCGGCTTGTCACTTAGCCAATGATGGCCCTGAAATGAGGTGGGTGCATTTCTGCTCCCTGCGGGTCTCTGTCCTGAGCTCCCAGACTTCTCGGTGTATTCAACATTCAGATTCCATGTCATGACTGCAAATACTGCTCAGAGATACATAGTACACTGGCACTTTGACTCTTTAATGTTTTAAGTTGTATTTTGTATGTGCACAGGTGGGCAGTAGGGCAAGCATGCCACCACACACATGTGGAGGCCAGAGGAAAACCCGAGGGGTTGGTGTCCTTCCACCATGTGGTTATTGTGACTGAATTCAAATTGTCAGGCCTCAGGCAAGCACATTTACTTGCTGAGCCATCTCCCAGGCCCCATTATGACACTTGAGTACATATGTGTCACTATTTTGTTTCTGCTTACTTCCCCATTCCTGTCTTCAATAGTCCCTCCTGCTTTCTTCTCTCATATATTCCATTATTCCATTTTGCCTGCCCACCTGCCCCTTTTAGACCTCTTCCTCCCCCAGTCTCCTTTCTACCTTCATCTCCCACATGTGTGTGCTTGCATTTGTGTGTGTGTATGTGTAGAGTGTCCATACATGTGTCTGCCCACTGTGTGTGCCCATCCACTAGTATGCATAGGCCAGAGGCAGATGTAGATTTAGTGTATTGATCTTCACACAGATCCTGAGTGCATGTGTTGGCTAGGTTGCCTTGCCAGTGAGTCCATTTGTCTCTACCCACCAGCCAGCATTGGAGATTCAGGCCTACACTGCCATGTCTGGCTTTTACATGGGTGCTGAGGATTTGAACTTGGGACCTCTTGCTTTCACAGCAAGTACTTTTACCCAGTGAGTTACACACCACCCAGCTCTATACATATATTTAAACCTAGCTGCTGCTGGTGGGTTTTTGTTTGTTTTGGTGTTTAAAGACAGGGCTTCTCTGTAGCTTTGGCTATCCTAAAACTCACTCTGTGGACTTGTAGACTAGGCTGGCCTCAAACTCACAGAGATCCACCTGCTTCTACCTCCTAAGTGCTGGGGTTAAAGGCTGTGCCACCACTTCCTGGCTTAAATCTAGCTTCTTAATATGAGGAAAAGTGATATTGTTGGAATCTGGCTTGTTTCATGTCCAGTTCCATCTATTTTCCTGCACATTTCATTCTTTACCACCGAATAAAATTGCATTGTATGCATGCGTGATGTTTCCTTATCCATTCTCTGGGGACGGGCTTCTAGGCTGGATTAATTTCTAGACTTGCACTGAGTATCTCTGCCCACTTTGTGCCTGGATTTGTTCTCTACCCAGGTGATTCTCAAAGTCTTTGCCTTATACTAGTGTGTCACAGCCTTGAACACGAAGCCACCTGGCTGGCTTTGTGACAGTACAGCTGAAGTTGGGGAAATACAACGAAACCGGAAGGGTCTAGGGCTTCGGTGGGAGAGTGCCCTTGACTGCTCTAAGCTTGGAACTGCTGCAGGCGTGTTGGGCAGTGACCATTGGTGTGGCTGTTCAGTAGATCCAGATGACCGTTACAGATCTTGGCTTGGCCAATTTCTGGTTCTGTCACCTCATAGGACTAAAGGAACTAGGAACTAGGAACATTTCTTCCAAGCAAAGAAGTGTACCTGGGGCACTGAGCCCCCCACCCCCACCCCAAGGTTCTTGTTCTTGATCAAAGAATTCACAGATGCCCAAGGGACTTGAGGACAGACAGTTTGATCCTTGCTAGAGATAGATTACTGTGAGCATAATGGTCAGAATATTGGGAGAAGGTAAAGAAGGGAGACAGTCATACCTGCAGTAGAGTAGAGGTTTTTTTCTTTTAAATAGAGTTTGCGAGACACAAGGAAGACTAGGGTCCAAGGCCTGGTTCCTTGTTGAGGGTGCACAGGGTTCTCCCAGGGTGGTGCGGGTATTAGGTGAAAGAGCAGCTCTATTCTTTGGATCAACTGAGGAGGAAGTATTTAATCTTTATTGTCTTTGCTCTGACCTTTCAGCCAGCTAAGAGTTGCTCTGTGTGTGTGTGTGTGTGTGTGTGTGTGTGTGTGTGTGTGTGTGTGTGTGTCTTGGAACTCAACTCAAAGGAGGCTCCACTTTTCTTTTAGCTTTGGGCCCTGACAGAATAGCCTGTCCAGCTTCACTGGGGGGGGGACGGACACCCAGTTTCAAGCATCTGTCCATTGCTTCAGCTTTAGCCCCCTGTCAGCCACCACAGCCTGCCTGTGATTGTTATCTTCTCCTGAGTTTATTTTTTATCTAGCCCCTGAGGGCCAGCGCCTGAACAGGAGCCCTGGGCTGTTTGGAGAGTTCTCTGTATTAACTTTTGATATAGAACACACGCGCGCGCGCACGCACACACACACACACACACACACACGCAAGTACGCACGCATGCACACACGTACACACCTGTAGAGGTCTGCAGGCAGCCGTGGGCCCCTGGAGCATATGAAGTCTATCTCTCTACTACAGAGACTGCATTTTCTTACCTCGTCTCACTGTGACATCTGACTTTAGGCTGCCCCCTTAGGTTATGACACTGAAAGTGTTTTCTTCAGTGTAGAAGTAGAAGGGACCTTGCCTCGAGTCCACCCTTACCCAGTCCTGATGGGGGAAAGGGGCTTCACACACCTATGGCTTTTATAAGAGGAGCTGTGGCCCTCACACCACCCGTTTCAGAGATCTGACCTTGACAATCACGCGTCCTTTTGCAAAGCACCCTTCCCTCCTACCAAGCTCCCTTTACAAAGAAGCAGGTTTCACTGCAACCACCAGATGTTGGTTTGACAGGCCTCAAGTGTGTCTTCCAGCCTAGTGGGTCACAGTTACTCATTGCTAGCATTGCCTCCAAGGCCGCATTTATGAGCACTTGAGCTGATGAGAGAAGAAGAGAACTTCAGTGGGTTGTGAGAGCCTGATTTTGAAGAGACTTCAGGGTGCTGCCTGAGCTGGTTGGCAGAATGTACCTGGTGAGGCCCTGTCATATGACTGGGCCTCTGCACTGCTGTAAAAGGGGGGGGGACCTGGAGGAGTTTAAGAGGTGGTGGGTAGATCCCTGGAGGAAGTGTAGCCTGCCTCAAGAGCAGGGCAAGTTAGACTTGGAGGAGGCAGGCTTCGAGGCAGCTGGATGTACGTGGAGTGAGTTGGGGCTACCCTGGGTGTTTTCTGTTGTTCAGATCAAGACCCCTAGACTGTAGTTGTCCTTGGTAGGTGGGGTGGGGGTGTAACAGACTAACTTTGTGGGGCTTGCATGCCCAGATAGTCAGGCTAGTGCATGTCCCAAGCTGGTGTTCCATCCCGTTTGTCCAACTCCTTTGTTTCCCGCCCTGCAGCTAGGATTGCCCAAATGTGACACCGTTATGTCCTAGCCTGCAGACCTTCTGAGACCTATCTTTCTAGCGGCATCAGGTCTGGCCCTCCCACTCACATTGATACTTAGGTCCCATTTGTGCTGGGGTTTCTCGTAGCATCTTTACCCTTGACCCTCTATAGCTCTGGTTGGTAGACCTTTATGGGGGCCCTGGTAGCCTTAGCCATTGGTCCATTGGTCTACAGGTCCAGAGAAAGGCTAGCAGAGAAGTCTTCTCTGGAGGAAGAAGAGCAGGTCTTAGGGAGATGGGTTATGAACACAAAAATATTTAGTGAAATACCTCGAGTGATCAGTGTTCCATGGGATAAAAGGTGTGGACTGCGAGCTGGCACAACCCAGCTGCCCCTGGGTTGTCGGAGCCCTGAAAGGATGAGCTGCCCCGGGTTGCTCAACTGAAATCAATCCATTGGCCGCCTGCACGTGGACAGTAACTGTGGGCCCGCCACCTCTGACTTGCCTCCTCCTTCCCTCTTGCCTTATAGTGGACATCCTCATCATGGATGACGACGACGTCCCCAGCTGGCCCCCGACCAAGCTGTCCCCAACCCAGTCAGCGCCTCCGCCTGGGCCCCCGCCCCGGCCGCGACCACCCGCACCCTACATCTGCAATGAGTGCGGCAAGAGTTTCAGCCACTGGTCGAAGCTGACCCGACACCAGCGCACGCACACAGGCGAGCGGCCCAACGCCTGTAGCGACTGCGGCAAGACCTTCTCGCAGAGCTCGCACCTGGTGCAGCATCGGCGCATCCACACAGGCGAGAAGCCGTACGCCTGCTCCGAGTGCGGCAAGCGCTTCAGTTGGAGCTCCAACCTCATGCAGCACCAGCGCATCCACACGGGCGAGAAGCCCTACACCTGCCCCGACTGCGGCCGCAGCTTCACACAGAGCAAGAGCCTGGCCAAGCACCGGCGCTCACACAGTGGCCTCAAGCCCTTCGTGTGCCCGCGCTGCGGCCGTGGCTTCAGCCAGCCCAAGAGCCTGGCGCGCCATCTGCGGCTGCACCCAGAGCTGTCAGGGCCCGGTGTGGCGGCCAAGGTTCTGGCGGCTAGCGTGCGGCGCGCTAAAGCGCCCGAGGAGGCTGCGGCGGTGGACGGCGAGATTGCCATTCCAGTGGGTGACGGCGAGGGCATCATCGTGGTGGGCGCACCAGGGGACGGTGCTGCTGCAGCTGCAGCCCTGACTGGAGCAGGGCAGCGGGCAGCGGGGCCGCGATCGCGGAGGGCTCCGGCGCCCAAGCCGTATGTGTGCATGGAGTGTGGGAAGGGCTTTGGGCACGGGGCTGGGCTGCTGGCCCACCAGTGCGCGCAGCACGGGGACGGGCTGGGAGCAGCGGGTGGCGAGGAGCCTGCACACATCTGCGTGGAGTGTGGCGAGGGCTTCGTGCAGGGCGCTGCCCTGCGGAGACACAAGAAGATCCACGTGGTTGGGGCGCCGTCGGTCTGCAGCAGCTGCGGACAGAGTTTCTATCGGGCAGGTGGGGAGGACGATGGTGAGGATCAGTCCGCCAGTGTACGGTGTGCCGAGTGTCGTGGTGGTGAGGCCCGGTAGGGACGGGGGTGCCCGAGGGGTGGGCAGGGCCCCTCGGGCTCAGTGGGGACTATCAGCGAGCAAGACCACGAGGCCCAGGGAGAACCGGACCAGCAGGAGCAGCAGCATCCCTTCTTCCTTGGCCCACGCTGACCGGGGTGTGAAGGGTCCCGCAGTCGTCAGGGCAGGTTCTCAGGACTGCCCACAGCCTCTCTGCTGACTCGCACCGGCCCTGTGTAGGTTCCCAACCTGGGAACCAGAGACAGTATGTGAGAGAACTGTGTAGATCAATCGGCACAAGACCCTCAATAGAGAGGCCATCCCCCACTGCAGGTGTGGGGCTGCGGTGTCCTAAGGAATGGAGGGAATCCTGGCCTTGTGCACCAAGAGGGTCTTTCTTCCCTTCTAGAATTTTCTTTTAATCATACCTTTTTGTCCCCTCCCATTCTTAATTTTTTCTGCCCCACGGGTCCTTGTCGATTTTCTAGCCCAAATCGTTCCTCTCCCTCCTGGATTTGCAGTAGCAGAGGAGTGAAGAAGTAGCCTCCTGTTCCCATCACGGTCTCATTGAGAGGACAGAGTCCTGTGTGCTCCCTGTCCTAACGGTGGAAGAAGGGATGTGGGGGCAATAAATGGCACTATTCAATTGATCCAGCACTGCCTGGTTCTTGAGTTTGGGATGGAGAAGGGAAAGAAGTTAAATGGAGACACCACACCTTGGTGAATACAAGTGACAAGTGCCAGACCAGGGGTGACCATACTGGGCCCAGAGTGCCCTCACCCGGTTCCAGGAAAGTGGCCTGCTTGCTGAGGAGCTCTTGACTGACCTGGTGCAGGGTCACTGAAGGTGGTCTGCTCCCGCTGGGAAGAGTTCAGACGCTGACATCTCCATAGAAGGGTGCAGCTCCCAGAGACCCCCAGTGCTGTGACTCATCCAAGTGCTGTACTACTGAGCCATGTATCTCTGCTCTCTGCGGAGCAAGCTATATCCTGATGACTGCTATTGTCCAGGGAAGGGAATCTCAACGGAGGAAGATGAGCTAGGGACAGACAGTGTCTCTGGATCCAGCACCTAAGTGAGGACAGGATGTTGGCATGTTCTGTTCAGGTTCTGCTCAGTGCCTGTCCAAGGCATCTCCCAGAACACTACACCCGCAGGATCAGAAGGCACCTTCAGTGTTAGGGTGTAGTTTTTTGGGCCCACAGTCCTCAGCTCAATGTCACCTGTTCCTGAGCCTTGGGAGGCCGTATTGTGGACCCTGCCAGGGAGTACTTTCAGCCTAGTCTGGGGAAGTGAGGGATGAGCTGTAGGCTTTCTCCAGCCATCCCAAGGAACAGTGAGGCTTCTTGTTAATGGGTATTGGAGGATGGATGAGTCCTGACTGTGCCCATCTGTATCTGTCTGTCCCATCTGAAGGTTGAGAAGGTCTAAATGGAAGGTCACAGCAGGCAACTGGTGGGTCAGAACGTGACTGTCCTCTGGAAGATTTACAGTAGTTGTAGGTCAGGAAAACGCTCAGGTGTTCACTGCCTGGCTTGGGTGAGTGGCACTAGAATAGCTTATCTGGTAGGTACTATCTCAAAGGAGAGTTGTGTGTGGAGTGGCCACAGGTTCATAAAGACCACAGAAATGTTGCTTAAAAGCCCTTCAGTTCTTTCTGCCAAATGCTGACCTGGGAAGTTGCTGGAGGCCAGAGAGGGGAGACTCTGTCTTGAAGTTGTAAGCCAGAGCCCACCACCAGGACATTTACACGCTCTGCTTCTTACAGGCTGTGTTACTCTAGGCAGGTGAACCAACCTCTCTAGTCCTTGATTGGCTTTCTTCTCTGCAGAAGGAAAAGCTGAGCTGTCTCATGAACTGTTGAGAGTGATCTAAGCCAGATGTTGGTCACAGGCCTCAGCACCTCTCCCAAGCAGGAGCTGAACACAATGGTGAGGAGCTGGTGCTTAAATTCTGGCTCTGCGCTATCCATTTGGGCCTCAGGTGCTTAATGTAACTCAGTTAATGGAGAATTCACTGAGCAAATGTGTCTGTGCACTTAGGACAGGGTATCATGCCCTCTCTCCCCCAGTGCCAGGCCAGCCTCAGTCTTGTAAGGCATGCCTTCCCTTGGGAGTCACCACCTAGTCCTCAGCCTGAGGTGCTGCTGTCCCAGTGGACAGACAAGGTTGGGCAACCTCGACTTTGGGAAGACAGAGGTAGTGACAGTGGAAACACCATTGGTGTTACTTCTGTGCATGCCATGCCATTTAGTGGCTCCGCATTCATGATGCTATCCATTTCTCTAACAATTTTTAATGGTGTGTGTGTGTGTGTGTGTGTGTGTGTGTGTGTGTGTGCGCATATGGAGGACAAGTTACAAGAGTCTGTTCACTTTCCACCACCTGGGTCCCGGGGATTGGAATCTGGTTGCAGCAGGCTTAGCAGCAAGCATCTTTACCCACTGAACCACCTAAGCTCCCAGCTCTGCTTCCATGTGGAGCTGCTGCTGTTACAGCCAACATGGATACAGTCTGACCCCGATCCCTGTGCAAAGCAGAACAGCCCTCCCCCAACTCACAGCCCCAAATGCACACTCTCCCGAGTCAAGTCCTACCTGGTTGTATTTACTGACGATGTGCTATACACAGGGGGCTCACCTGAGTTCCAGGAAATGGTGGTGACCTTGACAGCCACAGTCTGTGCCCTTGTGAAGCTTGTCCTCTGGGGTGAAGGGAGACACACCAGCAAGGCACGACACAGTTGCTTAGAGAGGGTGCCAAGCGAGTGTGGGACAGGCAGACACGGGAGAGAGGAAAGCACCCCCTTGGCGGCCTCCCATCTCTGAGTGCAGTGTGCATTCAGGGGAGCATTCATAGCATTCATCTGCTTCCCAGTGTGTCCTGGAGGGTGGCTGGGGGGGAATAGTGATGTGTGGAGAAAACTGGGCTCGAACATGCCAGATTCAGTGCCTGGCATGTATTATGATGCCAGGTACCTCTCCCCCAAGCTTGTGTCTCTTGGAAGACCTGAAAATGGCACACCCCTTCCCTGCCCAAACCCATTCCCAGCTTGTCTTGAAGCCGCATTCTCTGCAGAGCAGGCTATAAGGGGTGGGCTGTTCCTGTCCAGTGATGAAGGGGGCCATGGGAGAAAGAGGAAGAACAGGAGCAGGTACTGCTTGGGATGTCGTATCCAGTGTCGTCTGAACTTGATCAGTCGGGAAACCTTCCATTCATAGAGCATCTTGGGGCTGGCTGGTATGTTAAATCCCACCATGGTGTGATGCTCTGCCTGTCAGCACCATGGACAGAGAGCCTGAGAGAGCCCAGCCCTAGGTTTCCCCGATGCGGCCCCCCCACCCCAGTCCACAGGCATCCTGGTCTAAGGGGAGTAGACCAAATATGGGAGCAGTGTCGCATTTTCCAGCAAAGGAAACAGGTCCATGGAGGCCGAGTGCTGTGCTTCCCGTAGATGAATAGCGGAGGTTAACCATTCAGAATCTAAGTCCGTATGCTATGCTTCACTGAAACAGTCAATTGATTTAACATCGATTTGATTGTGTTCATTCACTCGCATGTGACAATCAGAGGATACTTGCAAGAGTCATTTTGCTGCTTCTACCATGTGGGTTCTGGGGATCAAACTCAGGTAATTGGCCTTGGAGGTAGGTACCTCGACTTGCTGAGCCACCTCTAGATTGTCTTGACAAATATCATTATTTGGGCAGGCTGATGGGAACTACGCTGGGGGAATTTGGGTAAGGAATTCATGTTTGGTTACAGATCTTTTGTTTGTTTTGGTTTTTGGTTTTTTTGAGACAGGGTTTCTCTGTGTATCTCTGTCCTGGAACTCCCTCTGTAGATCAGGTTGACCTCATACTCACAGAGATCCACCTGCCTCTGCCTCCCATGTGCTGGGATTAAAGGCGTGTGCCACCACCACCTGGTGATTTTTTAAAGTCATGAATATGTGGAGGAAATACTAAGTCCCTCCTATAGCATCTTCAAGGGTCCTTACTCCATGCGTCATCCATAGGCAATACTTAGTACAAAAATAGGGCATATTTTTAGAGTTAGCATAAAGTATGTATGTGTACACACACACGCACATGCACATACGCATGCACACACACACTATATGGTGTCTTGTAGTCCAGGCTAAGCTGGAAGCTGCTGTGTGAGGACGACCGTCAACCAATCCTCCTACCTCCACCTCCCCGTGTTGAGGCCTCACACAGCTAAAAAATGATGTGTTTCTGGGGCCAGAGAGATGGTTCCATGGTTAAATGCACTCCTTGCTCTTGTGGAGGACCTGGGTTCAGTTCCCAGAACCCACATCAAGCAACTCACAATTGCTTGTAGCTGCAGTTCCAGGGTATCTGATGTCCTATTATGGTCTCTGCAGGTGCCTGCACCTACATGTGTGCACGTGTGAGCACACACACAATTTTTTTTTAAAAAAATATTTACTATGTATACAGTGTTCTGTCTGCATGTATGCCTGCAGGCCAGAAGAGGGCGCCAGATCTCATTACAGGTGGTGGTGAGTAACCATGTGGTTGCTGGGAATTGAACTCAGGACCTCTGGAAGAGCAGTCAGTGCTCTTAACCTCTGAGCCATCTCTCCAACCAACACTCACAATTTTAAACTACGACAAATGTGTCTGTACTGTGCTTATGTCTGCCTCTCCCCCCACCTCCCTTTCACCTTGCTTGTTAGTTCCTATGGCCCTATAAACACTCCCCTTCTGCTTTTATGCCATAAGCTCAAGAAACACATCTGGTTTCTGCAGCTGGGAAAATGTGCACTAGAGGGTTTAAAGAATTGCCTTTGCAGGGCCAGTGAGCTAATCCAGCGGGTGGAAGCAGTTGCCATGGAAGCCTGACAGCCTCACTTTACTCCCTGGTTTCACAAGGTGGAAGAAGAGAACTGACACCTAGAAGGTGTCCCTTGACCTCCACACGTGTGCTGCAGCATACATGTGCCTATGCCCACACCTTTACACTCCCAGAGATAAAATTCCTTTCAATGTGAGCATGCCCTACACACCACCCTTTATTTACTCACCTATCATCTACTGACACCCATCATCTCTTGTTAATAGATTACTTTTAGTCTACATAGGAACTGTGCATCTCCCATCTACCCCTCTTTGTCACTCTTTCCTGATCACTGAGGATCCAACCCAGGGCCTTGTGCACACGCAGCAAGCACTCTGCCGCTGAACTAGACCCCCGGTTCCTGTCTGTCTCCATCAACTGTGCCTTTATCTGGGATTGTTAGAGGAGCCAGTACACCTCTCAATTTTCTCTCCCACTCTCTTTCTCCCTGCTGTATCTATCTTCCTCTCTTTTCCCCCCCTTTTCCCTTCCCCATCCCAACCTGGCTTCAAACTTGCTACACAGCCGAGAATAACCTTGAACTTGTGATCATCCTGCCTCCCCCTCCAGAGTTCTGGGATCACAGGCATATGCCGCTATGATGGGTTGCAAGTGCCGCTGGGGCTCAGATCCAGAGCTTTATGCATGCAGGCAAGTACTCTGTCAACTACGCTGTAGGCTTGGCCCCGTCTGTTTCCGTGAATAGCAGCCACACATCTCCCTGCATGGACACAAGAGCTCCCCAGTTCATTTTTGGTGGATGCAGTTTGTTTCTGGATCCCTGCTGGTTACCAATACCACTGCAGGAATCTATACCCATGAAAGAGGTGTGTGGGTGCATGTGTGTGTGTGGTGTGCACGTATGCATGCATGCACTCAAGTGTGTATGAGCATGTGCATTTGCTCGATTCTGATAGCTACAGCTGTTTCACTCCCGAGACATGAGACTAACTTACAGTGCTCATTAGCAAGTGGCGCACATGGTGGCTGCTGACCCCCACCCTCCACCTTCTCCAGTCAAGGCACTGTCATGGTGGACGCCTGATTCTAGGAAGGAGAGTTTAATGTACATCAGCTTGGATTATCGTAGATGTCACTTCCCTTAGATGGAGAAGGCGGACTCAGAGAATCGAGAGACTGATCAGGGGCTTCGAGGTGGCACAGTAAGTCTAGCCTTGGCCAACAGTTTCTACTGTACTCTAAAGACCTGGCTGAAGCCAGTGAGGTGGCTCATTAGGTAAAGGTGCCTGTCTCCAAACCTGACAACCCAAGTTCCATCCCAGGACTCACATGGTGGAAGGAGAAAGCCCTTGCTCAAAAGTACTCTTGATTTCAACTTCTTTTCCTTTTTCCCCCCATGACAGGATTTTTCTATGTAACCTCGGCTATTCTGAAATTTGTTCTCTGACCTTGAACTCAGAGATATCTGCCCACCTCCCTAGTGCCAGCATTAAAGTTGCGTGCCACCACCACCCTGGCTAGTCCTCTCACTTTCTCATGTGCCTGGCATCCTTGCCCCCCAAAACAAAACCCACAGATGTTAGAAAAAAAGTCATGGCTGCATCGTGTTCATCGTGGACCCAGCCCTGCTCAGAGAGGTTGTTTATCCTTATGTGATGGAATATCCTGCCCAAAGGAGTGAAGATACAACTTACAGCATGGGTCAGCTTTGCCAAGGACAGATAACCCCAAAGGGCTGTGACTTTCCCATCACAGAATCAGAAATTAGCAGATTCCTTGGGACAGACCGTGCCTTGATCAGTACTTTGCAAGGGTAACGGGAAAGCCATTGGGTGCTACGGAGATACCCATGAATAATGCAGGTCCCTGGCTCTCCGACCCTGGCCATGGAGATTTGCCCCCTGCTACATGTAGTGACAATTCTGGTTGCTGTAGCTGGAGCGAGTCTTCCTGGCATGTGGTGTGTTGAAGACGGGCATGCTTTCCTGCATCCCGCAGTGTACAGGAAGTCCCTTAACACAGAAGTAGGCAGCCCCAATGTCAGGAAATGTACCAGGAATGAAAGAGAACCGTCCTCTCTTCTCGCTCCCCTGTTCTGAGACATCGTGCTCTACTGCCATCTGGTGTTCACTGAGAGATCAAGCGTGCAAGAGAATAAGGGAACGAAACTTTTCAAGGGCATTAGAGGCACCACAAATAAGGGTTCCCGTCTGATGGCGGTGATGCACGCCTTTAATCCCAGCCCTCGGGGAAGAGGGTAGAGGTAGAGGCAGGCGGATCTCTGTGAGTTCCAGGACAGACTCCAAAGCTACAGAGAAACCCTTTCTTGAAAGAACAAAAATCAAAACAAAAAACTAAACCAAATAAGGGTTCCCCACCTCGAGTCAGCCAAGACAAACTCTGAAATGTTGAAGGTTCTCAGCTGATAAATATTCATACTTAGAGTAATCCCCAAATGCTGTTTGTAAGGGTGGTTTTTGTTTCCAAGCAACCTGAACTTCGGGGCTTTCCTGCTGGACCCCTTCCTGTTCTCCACAGACAGATGTGGGTATAGCTTTCCTGCTGGACCCCTTCCTGTTCTCCACAGACAGATGTGGGT
>JAQHUG010000374.1:143472-156684 GCA_028555095.1 Dicrostonyx torquatus | reverse complement strand
GTCTGCCCGTCTCTGCCTCCTGAGTGCTGGGATTAATATTCACATTCTTATTTTTTAAGATTTACTTATTTATTACATATACAGTGTTCTGCCTGCACATATGTCTGCAGGCCAGAAGAGGGCACCAGATCTCATTACAGAGATCTCATTACAGATGGTTGTGAACCACTATGTGGTTACTGGGAATTGAACTCAGGACCTCTGGAAGAGCTACCAGTGCTTTTAACCTCTGAGCCATCTCTCCAGCTCCCTTAAAAAAAGATTTTAATGGTAACGTGTTGTGCTCCTGCATGAGTATATGCACCACGCAGGTGCAGGAGCCTGTGGAGGTGGCAGGAGGGGTTGGATCCCCTGGATCTGGGGTTCCAGATGTGAGCCACTGTGCAGATACCAGGAACAAAGCCTGAGTCCTCGGCAAGAGCAGCCCTCCAGCCTGCTGTCCAGTTCACTCTCAGCTGCTCTGCAGTCTCTGAAGGGACACCCGCCCCCCCTTTAAGGCCCCTGTCATGTGTAGATCTTTCTATACCATATCGTTTCTATACATTCTGCTTTTCCACCTCAAAGCCAATTTCTGAAGGGATTACAAGTCCATTTCTTTCACAGACTGCTGTTACTCTTGGTTTATTTAACAATTAGCTGCTCATAGATTTGCACGATATTCATTATCTTAAAGGTATTAAAGAGTAATGAGAGAGAGTTATGTAAAGCATGCACCTTGACCTATTACTTCATATTCTATTACCAGCCCCAAAAGCCCTCTCATATTTTCTTTACTAAGCAACTCCCATGCATCCTCCAAAACCCACAGTAATTAAGCCTGCCTCAAACCTATGCACTTCCTGTGGTTGGGTAGTGGTTAGCAAATCTTGCAGTGCATGGCTCAGCAGCAAAGTGGGTGGTGGCACGGGTGGTGCTATCGTCTGCAGAGAGGCCAGTAGCCAGCAGCTTGGCCGCATCTCGGCTGCGTCCCTAGGTGACCCCCCTCCTCACTCCCTGGGCACCTGGATCTCACCAATAGCCAGCCACCAGTCTTCAAGGTCTTTCCTGGAAACACCACTGAGGATTACAATCTGATTGTTATTGAGCGTGGTGCTGCTGCAGCAGCTGCTGGTCATGCTGGGACTGTTCCCCCAGGAGCTCCTGATGCCCTACCCCTGCCTGGCATGGCCATTGTCAAGGTGAGCCTGTCTTACATTACAGGATGGTGACACCTCTTACCCGCAGATTTCTTAACAGCACTTAAACTGTCTTACAGGAAGAAGAGACAGAAGCTGCTATTGGACCCCCACCTATTGTCACTGAGGGTCCTGAGACCAAGCCTGTGTTGATGACTCTGGATGAAGGCCCTGGTCCTGAGGGACCCCATCTGGCTTCACCTAGTGGCAGTACTAGCTCAGGCCTGGAAGTGGTGGCTCCTGAGGGTACCTCAGTCCAAGTAGGGGACCAGGTATCCTGGATGACAGTGCCACTATCTGCCGTGTCTTCTAGAAGCCAGGTGACCTGGTCATGTGCAACCAGTGCGAGTTTTGCTTCCACCTGGATTGCCACCTCCCTGCTCTGCAGGATGTTCCAGGGTATGTGTGAGGCTGGGCAGGATCAAGGTAGATCATGGAGAGCTGGGTGTTTGTCATCATTTACGTCTGCTCTTCACCCTAGGGAAGAGTGGAGTTGCTCACTCTGCCACGTGATCCCTGACCTAAAGGAGGAAGATGGAAGCCTTAGCCTGGATGGATCAGATAACACTGGTATGGTAGCTAAGCTCTCACCAGTCAACCAGAGGGTAAGGGTCGAATGCTCAGTGTTGGGTGCCCAGTAGCTGAAGCCTTCCTTCATGCTTTAACTGCCATCTCTTGTACTGTTTAGAAATGTGAGCGCGTCCTTCTGGCCCTGTTCTGCCATGAACCCTGCCGCCCTTTGCACCAGCTGGCTACCGATTCTACATTCTCCATGGTGAGTTCCAGAACGTAGGAGAGGTTGGGGATGTCAAGAAGTGGTGGGGTATCCCCTCATGCCTATGTCGTGTCTCCCTGCAGGAGCAGCCTGGTGGTACCCTAGACCTGACCCTGATATGTGCTCGCCTTCAAGAGAAGCTGTCACCCCCTTATAGTTCTCCCCAGGAGTTTGCCCAAGATGTGGGCCGCATGCTCAAGCAATTCAACAAGCTGACTGAGGTGAGCCTGCAGAATGAAGAAGGGGGGGGGGCGGCGAGGAAAAGAGCCAGGACCTACTCACCCTTGTACTCTTAATCATCCAGGACAAGGCGGATGTGCAGTCCATCATCGGCCTGCAGCGCTTCTTTGAGACGCGCATGAATGATGCCTTTGGTGACACCAAGTTTTCTGCTGTGCTGGTAGAACCACCACCGCTGAACCTTCCCAGTGCTAGCCTAAGTTCTCAGGAGCTGTCTGGTCCTGGTGATGGTCCCTGAAGCTGGAGCTCGTGTGGTCAGCCCAGTCAAGCTCCGATCTGTCCTTTTACCCCATACTCTCTCCTCCTTTGGTGGCCTGACTCCTGCTCTTGGTGGCCCTGTCCTCCAGTCCCTCTTCACAAAATCTTTTTACTTCTGTGGATTTAATAAAAACTTCACCAAATAAAAAAAAAAAACAAAACTTATGCACCTCTCAGGGTTTATAGATGGACCCTGTCTAGGCAGGAGAAGCCTGCCAAGGGAAGGCCTGCCTCATAGCTGACTGGGTGGCACTTACATTAGATTCTGCACATTACAGGCTGGATTCCTCAGTTTGAGACATAGTATCTTCATGGCCCATTCGTTCAGGACACTGCTACCCAGATCCAGCTTCTCCAATTTTGGATGCGTGCTGAGTACTGAGCAGAAGTCCTCCCATAGCTCCATGATGAGGGACTTACACTGTGTCCTGTCAGCGAGGAGAAAACAAAAGGATTGCAAAAGGCCGACATCCCCTGCCGGGTAGACTAGTCAGGAGCCTCACAGCCCTCGCTGTCACAGGCGACTTAAAGTCTAGCACCCCCTAGTGGTAAAATGGCGCAGCTGTATTGTTATGTCATTAAGATTTTAACAATTACGTGCATGTGTGTGCGTGTATGCGTGTCTATGGGTGGGTATGTACATGCGTGCGTAGATGTGCCCATGGAGGCCAGAAGATGGCATCAGATTTTCCTGGAGCTGGAGTTATCGGCAGTTATGAGCCACTCAGTGAGATGCTAGGAAACACATTCAGGTCTGGAAGAGCAACAGGTGGTCTTTAACTGCTGAGCCATCTCTCTAGCCTGGATTTGTTATAAAGTCTGGAGATGATACAATCATCATTTCTTCTCTTGGATTAGAGATTTCCACTTCCAGTTAGCTATGGCGATTAATGGAACAGCCAGGTATACGAGGATGGAACTACTGATACTCCTTAGCAGCAGCAGAGGAGAATTACAGGACCCTTGCCCAGATCTTACTTCCTCTCCTCCCTCAGCTGCAAGTAATTTGGGAGTATGCCAGACTATATGTGGAAATAAATGGTTAACTAAAAACACAACTCCATGACACAGTTTCCCATGAGGCCATTATCTGCACAAGGGAGAGACTTTATTAGGGTGCCGTTGTTTTGGGTTACCCATGTTTCTGTAAGCATCCCCAAGAAACTTGCTGTTTCACCAAAATATTTTTGGTAGAATGATAACTCTAGGCTTTTGTTGGTTTCCTATGTGGGGCGAGTAGAGGTTTGCATGTGTCTCTCTAGGAAAACATTACAGAGGAAGCTACTACAGGAAATAAACAGGAGCCTCTAGAAGAAAGACCTAAACTTCGGTCCTCTGGAAGAGCAGCAATAACCTCTGAGCCCTCTCTCCAACCTAGATACTTCCATCCATTATCTATCCAACTTTGGAAACAGCAGACCCCAAGAAACTGCCAATCTCCCAGGAATCTCACCCTGGGAGAAGGAAAAGGTTGGAGCCTGGCACTAGCCAGAGGGGAACTGGCCTCCCAGAAAAAGATTCCACACAGAGCAACCCACCTTGTTGGAGAGACTGAGGCAAGGCCATGAGTCAGTGGTGAGCAGGCATTATGCCTTGATCAGAACCATTTAGATGTGCATGTCCTGCACCTTTACCTCACTTCAGGATCCAACAGATGGGCTATGGGGAGGGGCATCAATAGAGATCTACTGATTTTTGTCCCGTTTTTCAATGTGGCAACACTGAACAAATCTTTTCTGCATTTTACTATTTGTTTGGCTGTTCTAATTGGCTTATGGGTGGAAGCTAGCTTGATACCGCTACCTCCTGAGTGCTTGGTTTGCAGGTGTGCGCCATATCTCACCCAGTCTGTGCAGTGCTGGGAAATGAACTTTGGGCTTCACCCATGCCAGCAAACAGTCTCCTGAGATCTGTCTACCAACTGAGCTATATCCCCAGCATCAGACTTAGTGTTTTAAAAGGCTTATCCAGCAGCTAATGATGAACTGGACTTGGGTCAGGTCCTGTTAGTAAGTGAAAGACCAGGGGCCAGAACTGACCTCCCATACATGAGCCCAAATGGTGAGACCCTTTTAAGTGCCATCTGGTACCCTAAATATTTCTGAATGCCATGTCTAAGCCCGATAACATACAAAATTTACTGACTTAGGATGAAAATCATCCGATACTCACGGTGGGAGAGCAAGGGGGCAAAGCTCAGCATTCTTATCCACTAAGAAGATGTCTCTGACATCCACCCGGAGTGTCTTCAAGTTCTGACAGTGCTGGAGACAGTAGGAAGATACCATTAAGTCCATCTTCTGGTTAACCTGAAGCCATACTTCTTGGAAGCTATTCAGAGCCCAGCAAACAAATTCTTCATCTTGAGACTCAAAGAGATAGTAGAAGGCATCCAGAACATCCTCTGGGCTGGTACTGCTGACCTGCTGACCTAGTACAAAGACCCAATGTTGGAGCCTCTGTTTCACAGCAGGGGACACAGGACATCCAAGCAGAGCCTCTAGGGTCCTCATTGTGTCCTTGTTCATGAGGCCAAATAAGAAACGCTTCATCCCAAGGAGGTGAGTGTTGAAGTTGGTTTGCTTCACCTTCATGATGCTCCTCTTTGTGTTTTCAATGAACAGACAGTGCCGATTCCATTTCTTCAGCCCCTTTAAAAGGTAGTATAGGGCAGCACAGAAATCCTGCAGGCTGAGGTGGAAGAAAATGTAATGCTGCTCGGTGCTGTCGTCAACCTGGAGAAGGAAGTTCATGTGAAAGAGGGCTGAGATCTCAGCCTCCTTTAGGCCGTAGTTCTGCAGGTCATCATCGTAGAACACCGACCTCATGTTCCACACTCCCTCTGCCGCCATACTGCACAGACCCATCAAGACAACTTGCTCTCTGTGACTGAGGCAACTCCGAAAAGGCTCTCTTGGGGTGAGCTGGTGGAACACCAAGGTGGCATACAAACTGGTAAGAGTCTGGCAGACTGGGGCGCATCTCTCTCCCAGTTTGTCCTGTAGCTGCAGAGCCTCACAGACCAGCGAGCATACAGAGGGGACTTGACACTGGTCAAATATCTGGTCATTATCTATCACAGAATGGACCACTTGCTTTCTTTGATGGCCATCAGAGACGTTCTCGAGGAGTAGCTGAGTCCTCCTTGTTGCCGACAGTCCTCTGACCAATATGTAGAGGGGGGACACTGCCAATGACTTGAGCTTTTCTAGGTCCGTGTCTCTGGTGGTGATTATGAGACAGGATTGTGGTAGGAGGACCTTCATCAGGAGGCTGTACATCAGGATGTATATGGGCTGCTCATCCTTCCAGTCTCCAGAGGACCTCATGTCATCCTGCAGGAGGGCCAAGTCCAGATCATCAAAACCATCCAGGACAAACAAGAGTCTTTCAGGTTTGGCCATGATCTTTGTCACTGAAGCCTGCAAGTATGGCCACTCCTCGGAAATCAACTCTGCCAAACTGCTCCTCTCTGTCCATTTTAGTTCTCTAACAGAGAAGAAGAAGGCATAGGACATGTCTTGGTACAGTTTACCCTGTGCCCAGCCCAGAATGATACTTCTGGCCAAAGCTGACTTTCCAACTCCTGGTTTTCCATGTAGGATAACAGTATGAGGCCAGAAGACTTTCTGGTATGACTTGAAAGCCTTGAGCAGCACCTGCATCTCTGGGCTGTCATAGTGTACTTCCACATGTGTGTCAAACTTGGCTATCACTTGGGCCTTATAACCATGCAGGCCGCCTAGATGGTATGAGGTCAGGGAAGAGAGCGGAGGAAAAACAAAATCTGAAAAACTCATTTGTAGTTGAAACTGACATGTATACTTCAAGATAAGTCTAATTAACAATGGCCTACAACAGCTCAAAAATAGAGAGGACCCTGAAGGGACTTACAGTAAAAATAAAATCTCTAATTTTGATCAGGGTAGGTAATTACTCTCATAAGCTGTGCTTGTATCCAGATTGCTGGGATTATGGGTTATTTTGAACTTCTCATAAATTACCACCCAACATAAATGGTTGTGAGTCACATGGCTCTGTCCATGATGTTCACCCCAGGACTCACAAGGAAGGTTCAGGTGAACACACCAGTGACACCAGGACCCCACCTCCTCTCTGAATGCCATGTGCTGCTCTCATGCAGCCCCCTTATCATTGGCCACAGACATTTTCTTCACCTTGTTCACTTTCATCTGCATCTGAATCTTGCTCCTCAGCTTGAAAGAACTCTGTAAAAGGACAGAACAAAACTGATGTAGAATTCCCCTCTGTATGCTGTGATTACCACTGATTAATAAAGAACTGCTTTGAGCCTATAGCAGAGCAGGGCAGAACAGAGCTAGGTGGGGAAAACTAAACTGAATGTTGGGAGAAAGAAGGTGGAGTCACTGAGAGAAGCCATGTAGCCCAGCTGGAGACAGACGCTGGAACTTGACCCAGTAAGCCACAGCCTCATGGTGACACACAGATTACTGGAGATGGGTTAGTTTAAGATATGCATTATTCAGAAATATGCTTATGATGTGGGAGTCCCTCTGTGTGTTGCTTCTATTGGTTAATGAATAAAGAAACTGCTTTGGCCTGATTGGGAAGAACTTAGGTAGGTGGAGAGACACCATGGAGCTGCCAGAAACAGACATGCCGAATCTTTCCTGGTAAGCCACTGCCACATGGCGAGACATAGATTAATAGAAATGGGCTAAATCAAGGTGTAAGGATTAGCCAATAAGATGCTAGAGCTAATAGACCAAGCAGTGATTTAATGAATACAATTTCTGTGTGATTATTTCGGGGCTAAGATAGCTGGGCGGCCAGGACAAACAAGCAGCCCCTCCCTGAAACATGCTTAAGCTATTGGCCAAACAGTTTTGCAAATATGGGGCTGAGCAGCTGGGAACGAACAAGCAGCCTCCTTACAACACAAATTTATCTAGCATGATTATGTCTGTTGTTCTAAACAGAGATGCTATCTGTGTTGACTCCCTATGCCCCAGGCTTAGGGTGCACAGAGGAAGTGGGGGCAGAAAGAATGTAAGAGCTGGAGGATGGGGAGGAGAGCTGCAAAATGCTGTGCTCTGCACACGCTACTGCTGCTGCACACATGAAGTCATGCAGCTGTGGCCACCTGCACAAGACAGGCAGTGAAAATCCCACCACAGATCGGGTGGGGGCTCTGGAGGCTCTACTGCTGGCTGTGCAAGTCTCGGCATTTGGAGTCATTTTGTTTGGTGGTGTGTCCTCTGGTTGGTTGTCCATGTTCTATGTGTATGTGTACACATGTGTGGGTAGGTTCATGTGCATATTCAAAGGCATATATGTGGACCTGACACTGACTTTTGGTGTCTTTTGCAATCACTCTCATTCTTAATTTTTAAAGATGTATTTATTTTTATTTTATATTTGCCCTGTATATATGCCCGTGTACCTGTGCATGCTATGCTTGCTGAAGCCAGAAGGCATTAGATACCCTAGAACTGGAGTTTCAGATGGCTGTAAGCTGGCACAGGGATGCTGAATACTGAACCTGTTCCTCTGGAAGAGTGGCCAGTGCTCAGAACTGCTGAGCCATCTCTCTGGAACCTAATATATTTTTTGAGACTTTCTTACTAAACCTAGATCTCACCAATATATCTAGACTTGCTGGCCAGCTGGCACCATAGATCTTCCTATGTCTGCCTCCTCAGTGCTGGTATTACAGGCACATACCACTCCCACATGGCCCTTTAATATGGGTTCTGGGACTTGAACTCAGGTCCTCGTGCAACAAACATTTTATGGACTGAACAATTTAAGCCTCAGGACTCAACCTTATTAATACAGCTAGTTATATTCACAAACATAGCCCCATACAGTTTAATGCAATTTATATCAAGAGTCCAGCTGACCTCTAAGAAATTGTCAAAGTGATTTTAAAGTTTATGATAGAACCAGTGGGATTGAGAATGGCCTCCAAATCTTGCAGGTAAATGGAGAGTGTCATAGATCCTGAAAGAAATAGCATTTAAGTCAGTGGGGATAGAGGTATAAGGACAGACTCATAGGCCAGTCAACTAGAACTGAGAAACCCCAAATCACCCTCCCGCACCTCTGTCTAGACACTTTAGAAGAATTATGTGTGCATGTATGTGTGGTACGTGGAAAGTACAGGTTACGAGCGTGGATGATGATGCCAGAGGTCAACCTTAGCTTTCATTCCTCATGAAACACTCCCTTTTAAAAAAAGATGTCTAATTTTAATTACATGTTTGTGTGGGTATGTGTGAGCACTTGTGCCAGAAGACAGATGTGTTGGATTTCTTGGAGCTGGAGTTACCAGTGGTTATGAGCCACCTGATGAGGGCTATACAGAAAAAACCTTTTCTCAAAAACCAAATAAAACAACAAAAAGAATTCAGGGATCTAATTCTTTAGTTAAAACTATATACCACATGGCTCTAAGTGTATCCATGTTTACACCCAACCCTGCCTGCAAACCTGGTGGCCGTTCATCATCTGATCCTTCGTCATTCTGAACTCGTCCACTGCCTTCTTCCGGGTTACACACTGAGCTTTCTGCAATTGAGAGGAAGAGAGATTGCTGTTGTGAGTCACAGTCTGATTGCCCCAGCTGGGGACGAGAACACTTCATACCCAAACTACAGAGGGGGAATGAGAGCAAGCCTCGGCTCAGTTTATGCCCAGAGTAGTCTGTAATACGACACAGTCGGACCCTTCTGCCTCAGGAGCACAGAAAAGCAGCTGAGACAGACAGGCAAGGATGCTCCAGTCTGCACTTTAACATATGCATGCAGCTGAGACAGACAGGCAAGGATGCTCTAGTCTGCACTTTACAATGCATTCTATACTAGCTCTGCTGAGTGGTTTTGGGTGGGTGCAGACCCAATGAGGTGCTGGGTCATAGGCATTAAATGTTCATTAGTTATTCTCAGTGCCTTCAAATTTCAGACCTGTGTAACTTTGATCCGTGTGAACTATCCGATTAGAGGCTTCAACTGTGTGTGCACGTGTGTGGGTGCACACACACGAAGCATGGGTGTCTTTACTCTGTAAGCACCTGTCTGGTTTTTGAAAAAAAAATTATGAATTTTGTTTTACATCTGTGTGCATGCAGTTGCCCTTGGAGGCCAGAAGAGGACATAGGATTTGTGGAACTGGAGTTACAGGCAGCTGTGACCCACTTGCTGTGGTGTTTCAAGTGGAACACTGGTCCTCTGCAAGAGTAGCAGGTGCTCTTAACCACGGAGTCGTTTATCCAACCTCTGCTACATTGGTTTGAATGAGAATGATCCCCATAGGCTCATATATTTGAATGTTTGGTTCTGCAGTTTGAGAAGGATTAAGAGGTGTGGGCTTGTTGGAGGAGCTTTCAAATGCCCACACCAGGCCCATCCCACCCTCCCTTCTGTGCATCTATGGGTCAGACAGCTCTCAGCTCCTGTTCCAGTCCACACTTGCCTGCCTCCATGCCGCCTGCCATGATGATCATGGATTAACTCTGATGCTGTAAGCAAGCCCCCATTTAATGGCTTTCTTTTATAGTTTGCCTTGGCCATAGTCTCTCTTTATGGCAATAGTAAACAAGACACCCACTCACCTATTTTTTTTTCCCAGACAGGGTTTCAACTAAGTCTGGAGTTCACCTAGGCCAAGAATGACCTTGAACTCTGGCCTCTGCCTCTAAGTGCTAAGATATAGGTGTATGCCACCATGTCCTATTTATTTAGTGCTGGGGACTGAATCCAGCTGGGGCTTTGTGCATGCTAGGTGACCATGCTACCAATGAGCTACATTTTAACTTACAATAATCATTTTCATTTATTCAACATATTGTCCAAAAAACTCTAATGCCTGATCAAAAACTTACATTTTCTCTCCTTATATAAAGACAGTATATGTGTGAGTGTGTATGGCTGATGTGGGATTCCCCTCTGTATGCTGTGATTACCACTGATTAATAAAGAAACTGCTTTGGACCTATAGCAAAGCAGAACTTCTAGGTAGGGAAAAACTGAATGCTGGGAGAAAGAAGGTGGAGTCAATGAGAAGCCGTGTAGCCCCTTCAGAGACAGACGCCAGAACTTTACCCGGTAAGCCACAGCATCATAGTGATACAGATGAATGGAGATGGGTTAGTTTAAGATAGGAGTTAGCCAAAAATATGCTTAAGCTATTGGCCAAACAGTATTGCAAATAATATGGTTTCTGTGGGATTATTTTGGGACTGAGCAGCCGGGAACAAACAAGCAGCCTCCTCCTAAAACATGGCCATATGTACAAATATGTATATGTAAATTTTTATTCATATATATTTAATAATTTAATTTTTATTTTATGTACATGAAGGTATCAGATTCCCTGGAACTGGAGTTAGACAGCTGTGAGCTGCCATGTGGGTGCTGGGAATTGAACCCGGGGTCTCTGGAAGAACAGCCAGTGCTCTTAACCACTCAACCATCTCTCCATCCCTGTATATTCTAATATATAAATTAAAAATAGTGCTTCATTATTAATATACTAGCAGGTATCCATGAACGACCCAGATACTGTTTACCTACGCATAAGAGTATAAATGGTTATATTCTGTCTTCTGAAAGTTGCAGCTGAGCCAAGAAGATCTCTCACTTGCCACCAAAACCTGAGTTCAATTCCCTACACCTACATGATGGGAAGAGAAAACCCAAACCAGGAGGGTAGTCTTCTGACCTTCACAGGCATGCCTCAGTTTCTTCAGACCTGAAGTGTTCACTCTAGGAGGGAAGAGGCGGCTAATGAGACTCAGGAGGCAAAGAAAAGATCACATATCTGGGAGAACAGAAAGCTGGAAGAATCTGGAAGGCCAGTCTTCAGCAGTAAGAAAAGGAGTGTTAACAGCTGAGGGAGGAGAGCGCAACTGCAGAGAGGAGAGATTCTGGACCGTCCAGCTGTGCAGAGGGGAGAGAGTCTGGACCATCCAGCTGTGCAGAGGGGAGTCTGGACCGTCCAGCTGTGCAGAGGGGAGAGAGTCTGGATCATCCAGCTGTGCAGAGAGCTTTTCAGCAATGCAGCTGTTTACACATCATCCCTGCCCCTTGTGAGTTACTCCTCACCCACACTCGTTAGTAACTCCAAGAAAAATTCATTCATTCACCTAGTTGGACATTGGCGTGATCATTACTTTGTCCTATGGGTAGGTTCCATTTTGGTGAATAGATATGTGTACAGACATCTTTCCAAGAAGTCTGCCACTAATGAACTGTCTTGCCCTCTCCCAAAGAATAAACTAAAAGTGGCCATTCTTTAGTTCTGTCATAGATGCAGGGTCATCTCTACAAATTGGAGGAATAGATGTTAACTTATTGATATGAATTGATTCACATTATTATTTTTATTTTTGAGACAGGATTTCTCTGTGTAACAGTTCTGACTGTCCTAGAACTCACTTTGTAGACCAGGCTGACCTCAAACTCTGCCTGCCTCTGCCTTCCAAATGCTGGGATAAAAGGCATGTGTCACCACTGCCTGGCAATCCATCTTATTTTCTGAGGCAATGTCTCTCACTGAAACTGGAGCTTGCCATTTTAGCTTAACTAGCTGGCCAGCAAACTCCCAGGATTCACTTGTTTTCTCCTGCCCCAGGGATGGGATTACAAGCATGAGTTGTCACACCTGGATTTTTTTTTTTTTTTTTTTTTTGGTTTTTCGAGACAGGGTTTCTCTGTACCTTTGGAGCCTGTCCTGGAACTAGCTCTTGAAGACCAGACTGGTCTCGAACTCACAAAGATCCGCCTGTCTCTGCCTCCTGAGTGCTGGGATTAAAGGCGTGCGCCACCACCGCCTGGCCACACCTGGATTTTTATATGGGTTCTGGGGATTTGAACTCAGGTCCTCATGCTTGTCCACTGAATCATCCTCAGCCCATCTACCGGAATGGTTAAAAGGCTTCACAGCACGACTACCTTCTGTTCAGAATGTTCATCTTTACCTAGTGCCTAATGAGGTTGGCTTATTTCTCTATTTTCACCTGAGTATAAATTTCATTTCATGTAAGAAGTGATCCTGGACTTTTCATCCCTTTAGTGTGGTATTAGAACTTGCACAGTTCATTTGTACCACCATTTTGTTGCTTCTGAGATAGTTTCATGCGTCCAAGATGACCCCAAAGATGATGTGATCCTCCTGTCTTTACTCTCCAAGTGTTGTGACTCTGGTGTGTGCCATCTCATCAGGGTTACACACCATTTTTGAGATTCAGACACATTTACCCTTTTTCCTACCACCTCTTCGGTAGCCGATACATGGAGAACTTTAAATATGTACTCATTGAATGTTAAATGATCAAATCTCACCTCTGAAACATCCTGGCTCATGAACTTGGTCAAATTTTGTACCTTGAAAGATGCCCTATTTTAGCACCCACCATGGGGACCTCATTTCACTGAGTGGCTTTCAGGACCAACCATAAGGCCTAGGAAGGTATCAGCATATTGATAGTCCTACAGCTAGACCTACAGCACAGACTCGGGAAACAGTATTTGCATTTCATTGTCTTAATTTCCTGCAAGTGACATACTTTTTCAAAGCAAAAAGGTACTGAGTTACTGCAGGTTCCTGATCAGAAGGACTGCAACCTAACTTAGGGTCTGTCTTGTGCAGGCTAGGCAGGGGCTCTACCACTGAGCCATACCCCAGCCCCTCACTGGGGGATTCTAGGCAGGGGCTCTACCACTGAGCCACACCCCAGCCCCTCACTGGGGGATTCTAGGCAGGGGCTCTACCACTGAGCCA
>JAQHUG010000374.1:105712-143431 GCA_028555095.1 Dicrostonyx torquatus | reverse complement strand
GCTCTACCACTGAGCCACACCCCCAGCCCCTCACTGGGGGATTCTAGGCAGGAGTTCTACCACTGACCCACACCCCGGCCCCTCCCTGGGGTATTTTAGGCAAGGGCTTTACCAATGAACCCTGTCCCCCCTGGGGAATTCTACACACACACATGCTGAGCTCCAAGTTCTTAGTTCTTCACAGGTGGTGTCAAAGCAAGAGCTTTACACCTGAGCTACATCTACAACACCTCACTGATGAATTTTGGGTAAGTGTTCTACTCCAGTGCCCTGCCCCCACACTACCTTTCACTTTGAGGCAATATGTAATATATAACTAAGTTACCCCTTTGGGCTTTAAACTTGTGATTCTCCTGCCTCAGCCTTCTCAGCTGGGATTATAGGCTTGAACCACTATATCCCACAATTCCTACAGTTTCTATGACCAGTTTATCTGCCCAGCCATGAAATTGTTTATTCTAAGTTGTAAGACTGTAGTTGAGAATTCACCTGATAAAAGAATCTTTCTAATTCCTATCCCAAGGTAACCATGTAACCTAATTTAAGTTCAGTGATTAATAGGGAAAAACCATCCAAGCAGGGTTCTTTAATCGGGACCTTAAACTTCAGTTCTTCATCCTTGAGCCCAAAGGGTGACCCCAGCCAGGTAACAGTGTTCTCAATAACCAAACACCAGCAACTTTCTATACATGATTCCGAGAACCCTTTGCAATGGTCTGCATTCTGCATATGATCCCTAGGAGCCAGGATTCTGAGATATGGACCCAACGTTCCGAACAGGAGGATGCGTAGACTCCTTCCAGTAACAAATCAACTCTCAAGCTTATTTAGCATTTATGATGCCATCCTGTCAATCTCAACCGATCCGTCCTGGAAGAGAAGTTCTTACCTCCTTTCTCCCCGTACTTCCAGTAATTCTACCCAATGAAGATGCAATGGATTACATTTCTTGTGGTCCAGACTCACACAGAAGAGGTGAACCTAAAAGAGTATTGGTGCCTCATTCTCATTAAGAGTTGGGATTGACAGCCAGGCTGTGGTGGCACACGTCCTTAATCCCAGCACTTGGGAGACAGAGGCAGGTGGATCTCTGTGAGTTGGAGGCCAGCCTGGTCTACAAAGCAAGTTCTGGGACAGACAAGGCTATATATAGAGATACTATATCTCAAAAAACAAAACAACTCCACAAAAAAACCCCACAAAAAACAAGACAAAAGAAAACAAAACAAAAAACCAACAAACCAAACAACCAGACTTGGAATGGAGTCTTTCCCCTACCAAGTCTTACTTTTTTCATCTCATTCTTGGCTTTCATAGAGAGCACGAAGAGTTTCATGTCTTCAACAATGCGAATGCTTATGCCTCAGAAGACAGGTCCTAGGTAATCCTCAAAGAAGAGGGAGGCTGGGTGGTCCGCCATGGTGGCATTATCCACTTCGACGCTCACATGCACCTGTGGTCAAGCCTGAGCATTTTTCCTTCAGTAATTGCTTACACAGCCCAAGTTTCTTCTTATCCAGCTCCCTGAGAAACCGCTGTAGAGTGCGGCTGGAGTAGAGGGAGGGTAGTAAGCCTCCTGTCAGAGCTCAGGCTTTGTGAGAGAAGCAGACCCTGTGGGAGGCTGGGCAGGCTCAGGAGAGAACTGTGAAAGCTTCAAGACAAATGACTGACCTCAGTCACAAGAACAACCATCTCCCTTCCTCCTGGGGGGGCATCCCAGGTCAAGCCTACTTCACAGTGACAGGTCTCTGTAAATCTCACTCCAGTTACCTGTCTGTCACTAGAATATAGAATCTGGGACGTTCCAGTGGCTAGCTCCTTAGTTCCCTAAACAACACCCAGCACAGACTTGATTTAATGTTCTGCCCTCTTAGGGCTCTCGGCCGCAGTACTGTACTCAGAGAAGGTAATAGGTTCCCAGCAGTTACTAACAACCAGGACCCACCTTTTCAGAGCTGTTCCACTTGGGGACTTAATGATAAGTTACGTAAAGTCTGTAAAGTTTGGTATTAAAAGGAACTATAGCAGTGCAGTGGTGGCATACGCCTTTAATTCCAGTGCTTAGTAGGCAGAGACAGGTGGATCACTGAATTTAAGGCCAGTCTGGCCTTCATAGAGAGTTCTAGGCCAGCCAGAGCTACACAGAGAAATCCTGTCTCAAAAATAAAGAATAAAAAAGAATTTACAAAGGCTAGCAAGATGACTCAGTGGGTAATGGAGCTTGTTGCCAAGCACCATGGGACTTCCACGGCAGAAGGAGAGAACCGACCCAGTCAGTTGTCCACTGACCTCTATAAGCATGCACACATAAAATAAAAAACAAATATTAAAGTTATATCCAATAAATGACCTAAATGTAGATAAAACTCTAAGACCAGCAATAAGACTATGGCTCAGAGGATAAAGGCCATTTGTTATAGAAGCCTCGTGTCCTGAGTTTGATCTCCAGAACCCGTGTGAAGGACAGAATCTACTCCACAAAATCATTCTGATCTCCACATATATGACATGGCATGTGTACATACACAAAAAAATTTTAAACACCAATCAAGAGACAATTTCAAACAGGATAAGGACCTGAATGGAAATCCCCCCAAAATAGTTAGATGGGTAATGAACAGTTGCAAATCCTGGTAACCGCTAGCAACCACAGGACATCTCTGGTTCCTCATCGGGCACTAGCCCAATCTGTTTCAAGGCTATACAGTCTTTTTTTTTTTTTTTTGGTTTTTCGAGACAGGGTTTCTCTGTGGCTTTGGAGCCTGTCCTGGAACTAGCTCTTGTAGACCAGGCTGGTCTCGAACTCACAGAGATCCGCCTGCCTCTGCCTCCCGAGTGCTGGGATTAAAGGCGTGCCCCACCACCGCCCGGCTTAGGGCTATACAGTCTTACATTTCTTCTTCTCAATGTGGCCTTTGACAGAACAATGTAGCAATCTGAAAAAAATGCCCTCTTTGGGGCTAGGAGATGGATCAGTGATTAAAAGCACTGGCTGCTCTTCCAGAGGAGTCAGCTTCCATTCCCAGCACCCACATGGCAGCTCACAACCGTCTGTAACTCAAGTTCTAGTGGCTCTGACACCCTCATATAGACACACAGACTAACAACGATGCACATAAAAATGGTCATTTTGGCTAATCTTGTTTTCCACAACTTTTGCTTTGTGGTATAAAGTAAACAATTGGAAAGATCCCATATAACCAGAGTTTAAAGATTCAAGGGCAAATTGAAATTGCCTTGAGGTCCCATCTCACCCCAGTCAGGATGACTGTCACCAAGAAAAAGGATGGTTAGTGAGGATCCAGGGGACGGGTATCCTTATTCACTGCTGGTGGAAACAGAAGTTGGTGCAGCCACCAAGGAAATCTGTGTGGAGATTCCTAAAAAAAAAAAAAAAAAAAGATCTGCCGTATGATGAGTCTACATGGCAAGTAACTGAACCCATTCCCAAGGCTGTATCTTCTCCTCTGAAAATGGAAACCAGATCCCCCACCTCTCCTTGGTCATCATGACTACCAAGTGAATTCATTCAAGTGGCCAACAGGAGGGCTGTTGGGAGTCATTGTAGACTACTTATTTTGAGACAGGGTCTCACTGTATAATTTTAGCTGGTCTAGAACTTGCTCTGTAGACCAGGTTGGCCTTGAACTCAGATCTGCTGGTCTCTGCCTCCCAATCCAAACATCAGGACTGAAGGTATACATTACCATGACTGGCTCATCACTAGACTCCTGAATGACTCAAAAATGACACTTGTTCCTTGCTTTGAAAACAACACAAATAAGTGAATTAATGGTCCACTTAAGTTTGCAGGTATGAAGGGTGAGGTTGGGTAGCCTTAAAACAACTACTGAGGGGCTGGAGAGGTGGCTCAGAGGTTAAGAGCTCTGACTGCTCTTCCAGAGGACTTGGGTTCAATTTCCAGCATCCGTATGGCAGCTCACAATTGCCTGAAACACCAAGATCTACCACCCCCACACAGATATACGTACAGGCAAAACACCAATGTACATAAAATATTTTTTTAAAAAACCAATTACTTAGTATCTGTAATACATGACAACATAGAAGCTTTAAGACAACAGAATCCCTTTTTATAAGATTATGACTTCATCAAAAAAGGCCAAGAGTTTTTTTTTTTTTCTGGTAAGTGCTAGAGATGATTGAAGCCAGGGCCTCATGAACATGCTATCATTAGAGATTGAAGCCAGGACTTCATGCATGCTAAGCACATACAACCATTAGGGATTGAAGCCAGGACCTCCTGACTGCTATGCACACACCACCACCAGAAGCCAAAGCATCCTGCATGATATGCACACACTACCAGAGATGCCGGGGTATCACACATGCTAAGCACATACTACCACCAGAGACTGAAGTCAGAGCCTCGTGCACGCTTTGTATACACAACCAAGGATCAACAATGTCTAAGAGGTGCAGAGAGCAGAGAGAATGGGGAAAACATGAGCAAACAGCCAGACAAGGAGCAGGTGTCAGTTCTGAGTAGCTGGAGTCGTTCAAAGAGTCTTACGATAGCTGAGGCTGAGGTGTGGTGGGGCACACTCTACACCCCAGCACTCAGGAGGCAGAGGCCAGTGTCTGGTGCACAGAGCTACGTCCAAGACAACCAGAGCTACATAGACATGTCTAAAAAAAAATACCAACTGGAAACTAGTTGTAAAGATGAGGACATCAAGTTGGAAGGGAGACAGGTTGTGGGGCGTCAAGGTGACATGACGAGAGGCAGCAGGGAGTAAATGTGATCATGATACCCTGTAGGCATATGTGAAACATTCAAAGAATAAAAGTATTACAGAGAAAAAAATTGCTGTTTCCTAGAGCTGAGGAAAACAGATGCAGGAAAGGGTAAAATGTTTGTATGCACCATTTCTAAAATTTCATTTTAAATTCTACCCACAGTTCTCCCCCCTCCTTCACCCTCCACCTTCCCTCTAGCCTACCCTGCCACCCACTCCTCCCAAATGGTAAGAGCTCCCATGGGGAGTCAACAAAGTCTGACACATTAAGTTGTGGCAGGACCAAGCCCCTCCCTCCCACATTAAGGCTGAGCATGATAGAGAATGGGCTCCAATAAGCTAGGTCAGGCACCAGGGACAGATCCTGGTCCCACTGCCAGGTGCCTCAGAGACAGTTCAAGTTCCACCACTGTCTCCCACATGCAGAGGGCCTAGTGCAGTCCCATGGAGGCTCCACAGCTGTCGGTCTAGAGTTCATGAGTCATATCCAAAATCCTGCATGTCAGATATTTTCATTACAATTCATAATAGCAAAATTACAGTTATGAAGTTGCAAGGAAAATAGTTTTACGGTTGGGGTACCCACAACATGAGAAGCTGTGTTAAAGGGTTGCAGCATTAGCAAGGTTGAGAACCACTGAGCAAAATGAGTCCTATTTATAGCCTCTTCATTCTAAAAATATCAATCAGGTAATGAGAGGTCACTAAACTTTTAAGTTACCTTGGGGTTGGGGGAACAGAAGTGTGGGGGCTGGTGAGATGGCTGAGCAGGTGAAGGTATTTGCCACCAGATAACTTGAGTTTCACATGGAGAGAGAACCAACTCCTCAAAACTGTCTCTTCACCTCCACATGAACCACGTCACTTAGGTGCCTCCCCACACATCACACACACACACACACACACACACACACACACACACCCCAGCATGCAGTGGTGGTGCATGCCTTTAATCCCAGCACTTGAGAGGCAAAAGGTGTCTGAGTTCGAGGCCAGCCTAGTCTACAGAGCGAGTTCCAGGACAGCCAGAGCTGTTAAATAGAGATGCTGTCTCTCAAAACCAAACCAAACAACAAAAAGACAACCCCCAAACAGCCAAACGAAGAAACCCTGGATGTGGAACTGGTAAATGTGAGGCGCAGTGTGAATACTTTTTACAGTTCCCATCAACAAGGCCCACCAGCAAGTTCTATTTTCTACAATAAGCAGAAGATTGAGCAAATCAGACAACTTTCTGTGGCTTCCATATACACCTGAAGTCACTATTATTAACAGAATTAAGGATCATGGGGAGTGTGTCTAATACTGCATAAGACACGGCTGTTGTGGTCCCTGTGAAGAGGAGCCCCTACTCCAGGTAAAGGGAAACAGGTACCACCCACTTAGGGAACTGGGCAACACAGAGAACTTGCAAGGGCAACATCATGAGCAAAGACCATTTAGGACTTGATCAATGCCACATGGGTTCCTTTAAACCATGAGGCTCTGCACCCTTGGAACATACCCAGCTGGAAATCATCAGAAAAGGGAGCCTCAGTGTGTAGCAGGCTAAACAGGGGTGCTGCAAAGCAGATTAACACCTGCTAAGGGGCTTGGGGAAAAGGAGATGGGCCAAAGATAGGGAGAGCTCCTCATCCTCATGTCTGTTGCTTTTTAAGACACACACTGAAAGGTAATCCTAATTTAAACATCATCTTAGTGAAAGCTAACAGAAATAAACGCCATTTCACCAAGACATATTATCCCTCAAAGCACTGATAAGCGTTGAACATTGGGGTTTATAGGACTGAATGCTCACTGAAGGTAGTAGCTCACACCTGAATCCCAGGAACTCAGGAGGTAAGGTAGGGTGAGGTAGGAGGTGGTGGAGGCAGGCAGATTATGACTTCCACACCAAGACCTTGTCTTTAAAACCAAGACAAACAGATGAGATCAAACAAAGAACGGTCAATGAAAACCCAGCGACCGCCTAGAAGGCTAGGAGAAGTAAGCTTTTTCTAGGCATCCCTCAGTAAGAAGAATGTTGACTACAGGGTGATTATTAAGAAAAAAAATTAGCCAGGTGTGGTGGCGCATGCCTTTAATCTCAGCACTTGGGAGGCAGAGGCAAGTGATTTCTGAGTTCCAGGCCAGCCTGGTCTACATAGAGAGACCTGTCTCAAAAAAAAAAAAAAAAAAAAAAAAGCATAATTTAAATGGTTATATTTCTAGTAAAATTAAGAAATCAAGAAAGTTAACCAGTAGCAAACAAATCTTCCAACCACTGGGTGAAAAATTCAGTCTGAAGTCTAAACGTCACATTCACACAGCTTGTTAGCTATACATATATCCTGCCCCTGGCGTTCCCTCTGAAGGGCTGAAGAGGCAGGAGACCCTGGGTAAACACATCAGCAGGCAGAAGACATGGGAGCTTCACTTTTAGAATGGTCTGACCAGCAAGGTCTTCTCCCAGGAAGGTACTCTTTCTTGGCGTTTCTGTCCCCGTCCCCTGGGGGGGTGTGGTGTTACAGTATCTCATTTAATTCCACACAAGCACGTAAAAAATAGAATTCTGTCATCCAGGGTTCAAAGCCGATGTTCTGGGAAGTCAAATACTTTACATGACTTTATCGCTTGGGCTAATGTACTTGAAGACATTCCAGATTTCCTAATAGATCAGACTCCTCCTCCAAGACACAGTAGAGGAAACAGATTTGGCCGAAAAACTTTTTGGGAAATATGGGGTGGGGAAGTATGGAGGACCGCAAGCTGCTGTGGCTGCAGAGTGGAGACTCATCCAAACAAACAATCCAGCACGTTTCTTAAGCCTCTATTTCCACTATCATTCCTGCCTTCCAGACACACTCGTTCCTTCCTAAGGGTCTGGAACGACTTGATGGAAGCAGCAAAGACTCACGCCTATCGCCAAGCCTGAGGACCCAAGTTTGACTCCCAGAACCCACATCGTGGGAGGGTGAAGCAAATCTTGCATGCTGTCCCCTGATCTCCACATGGGTGCCGTGATGCGTGTGTACACAGAAAATAAAGAGCTTCAAAGTGCTTTCAAATTGGTCAATTTGCCTCTCACTTACCTTTGACTCAGTTTCTTCACTTAGCAACCGCAACAAACAGCACTCCCGCTCACACAGCATCTCACGGACCATAAGCCACAGTAGTTCCTGAGTCACCCAGTTAACCCAGCAACACCTCACACTCCTGCAAAGTGTGGCCCATCATCCCAGCCTGGGGCATGTCTCCAGTTAACAACCAAGCCTGGGGACGGCGAAGGACCTTCCTAAATGCCCCCACTGCCAAGGTTAACTGCTCTGAGAAACTTGGGGTGACATTATCTTCTTTTCTCACGAGACCCTCCGGCCCCTTAGCTCTCCTGGTCTAAAGACAGAAGTGGGGAAGGTTCGTGCATACTAACTGGTCCTAGAGAGAAGATGACAATGCAGAGACCTGGCTGGGACTAAGAAGTTACCCAGAGCTCACCTTCAGGCACACACTCCATTTTCTGAAACTGGCAACCACCGCAAAAAGAGAACCACCTCTGTCTCCACTCCACACCCAGGTGGTGACAGCCTTTGAAGAGTCTCACGCTAGCACGTGCTTAATGCCCATTGGCTGCAAGTTCTGACTGCCCTTCCTGAAGTAGATTCGGAACAGCTGCGCGGGCTGCGTGGGCAAGCATTGGCATCCGCCCACTCATTGCCCAGCAGCTGCTCAGGGAAAGGCTCACTCCCCCCCATTAGATTGTACTCAATATTTTTAAGATTGAAAAAAACCCCCTTAAATTATGTGTGTAAGTATGGAGGATGGAGGCCAGAAGAGGGCCTGGGATCCCTTGGAGTTGCATCAGGCAGTTCTGAGTTGCCTAATTTGGGTGCCGGGCATCAAGCTCAAGGACTCTGCTAGACCCAGGGCTCATAACCATTGATCCATCTCTCCAGACAAGGACTCGTTCTTACGTGTGGCAGGACCTGAGATATGCTCAACCCCCACTGGGTGTTTCTGAGCAGCGTATATTCAGGGTCCTCACCTTTAAAAAATTTTAAAAAGTAGTACTTAGCATTAATTTTTTTAAAATTTTACTACAAGCTGACCAATAATAATTCTGTGTATGTATGAAGTACAAAGTGACATTAAATATATTCTCTGTGGAATGACTACATTAAGCTACATATCATTTTTGAATACTTACGTTTCAGGAGTGAATTTGATGTTTATCTTTAGCAGGTTTTGAAATCTTTTTTTTTGGGGTGGCAGAGGTTTCAAGATAGGGTTTTTCTGTGTAGCCCTGGCTGTCCTGGAACTCACTCGGTAAACCTGGATGGTTTTGAATTTAGAGATTTGCCTGCCTCTGCCTCCCAAGTCCTGGTGTGTGTGTGTGTACTTGAAGGTGCATGTAGAGGCCAGTGATCAGCCTTGGGTGTCATTCCCCAGGTACTATTTATTTTTTAAGAAGTTATTTATTTTTATTTTATGTGTATGAATGTATTCTGCCTGCATGTACACCTGTGTACTCTCTTTGTGTGTATGGTGCCCAGGGAGGCCAGAAAAGGGCGTTAAATGCCCTGGAATTGTAGTTATAGGTAGTTGTGATCTGCCACATGGGTGATGGGAACTGAACCCAGGTAAGTGCTCTTAACCACTGAGCCGTCTTTGTAGCCCCCATATATATTTTTTTCTTTTGGACTTAGGGCCTTGGGCTTCCTACCACTGAACTACATCTCCAACCCTCCCCTGTATTTTTTTCAATGATAGCATCTCTGACTGGCTTGGAGCTCACAATCCTCTTCTTTTTTTTCATGGGTTATGGGGATTGAACTCAGCTCATGAGGTTTGTACAGTGAGCACTATGCAGATTGAACCATTTCCATGGCCCCTACAACTTATTATTCTTAATTTTAAAAAATTTACATTTATTTATCATGTTTGTGTGCATGTGCCTGTGTGTCACTGTGTGCATGTGTATATGTGTGTGCTTGTGCATATATGTAGTGATATTTCATTTGTATTTTAATAAATAAAGCTTGCCTTAAGATCAGAAAGCAAAACAGCTAGTCACCAGGTCTTACCTCTACCTCAGTCTGAAATAGCGATCCTGTCTCCATGAAAACAAGACTGTTTCTGAGAGTTTCCTCCTCCCATTTTATATTCCTCTCTAGTACTGGGACTAAAGGCATACAACACTACCGCCTGGTTTCTATGGCAAACCAGTGTGGCTACTGGGATTAAAGGTGTGTATCACCACTGCCTGGTCTGTAAGGCTGACCAGTGGGGCTGTTTTACTTCTGATCTTCAGGCAAGCTTTAGTTATTAAAATACAAATGAAATATCACTACATATGTGTGCATGCATGTGCATGTATGTGAGTGTATGTATGTATGTCAGAGGACAGTTTGTGGAATCTGATTCTCATTCTCTCCTTCCACCACGTGAGACCCAGGGATTGAATTGAGGTCATCAGGTTTGACAGCAAGCACCTTTAACCCACAAAGCCATCCTGTCAGCCCAAATTTAGTATCATGTTTTCTATAAACAGTTCATCCATGCCAGGCAGTGGTGGCACACACCTTTAATCCGAGCACTCAGGGAGGCAAAGGCAGGCGGATCTCTGTGAGTTCGAGGACAGCCTGGTCTACAGAGTAAGATCCAGGACAGCCAAAGATACACAGAGAAACCCTGTCTTGAAAAACCAAGGGGAAAAAAAAAACACCACTACTACCACCAGAAAACAAGTTCATCCACGTTGTTGCAAATTACAGGATTTCTTTCTTTGTTATATGCACCACAATTTATCTATCCACCCAACCCTACTGAAGGATACTTAGGTTAATCCCACTTCTTGGCTATTATGAATAATGCTTAGCTATTAGCGTACAAGATATTGTATATCATTATGTCATTAAAATTTTAAAAATGTATTTATATGTATATGAATGTGCCTGCACTAGCCTACATGTACTGTGTGAATGCAGGTGTCTGTGGAAGCCAGAAGAGGGTGTCAGATCCCCAGAACGGGAGTTAAAAGCAGTTGTGACTCCTGATGTGGGTTCTGGGAGCCAAACGTGGGTCCTCTCAAGAGAAGCAAATGCCCTTAACCTCTTCTGAGTCAGCATTCCAGCCCTCCTCGCCCTTACTGAGCAGAGTATTTTAGTAGATTCTCTTTCTCCTTTCCCCCTTTATTTAGCATATTTGTGGCTTACTCTGCTATGATATGTTGATTATCTTGACTTAATCACTCCACAGTGAATTTATAGAACATCACACTCGTACACGCTGACCATAGTGACATCACAGTGACATCTGGTGCCTTTAATATGCTAATAGTGGCTTGACTGCAGCAGCTCAAAGGAACTCAAAATAATCAATAAAAATAAGGGGAAAAGTTACTTCAATTATTTAGCTAAACTAATTGTCAAAACTTTCTGTATTTCCTTTATGTGTTGTGTGGTCATATGGGATAAGTGAAATGTATGTTCTGTTTGAAAAGGGGCTGGGGAGATGGCTCAGTGCTTCTGCTTTTGCAGAAGATCTGTATTCTGTTCCAGAACCCACACAGGATGTGTCACAATCACCTGAAGCTCCAGCTCCAGGGAAAACCCAACACCTTCTTATGGCCTCTGTCAGTACTCATATATACAAGTGTGTGTGCATGCACACACACACACACAAGAATAAAAAAGTGCCGGGTGGCGGTGGCGCACTCCTTCAATCCCAGAAGCAGAGGCAGGTGGAACTCCGGGAGTTCAAGGTTGGCCCGGTCTACAGATCTAGTTCCAAGACAGCTAGAGCTGTTATACAGAGAAACTCTGTCTCAAAAATAAAACAACAGAAAGAACAAAAGAGTCAAAACTAGATTACTTTAAACTAATGAAGCAATTGGGCTAAGGACATAGCTCAGGGGTAGCAGGCTAGCCTAGCATACATGAAGCCCCCTGTTTGATCCCCATCATCTCATAAAACCAGGCATGGAAGCACAGAATCATAATCACAGCACTTAGTTCATAGAAGGAGAAAGATCAGTAGTTCAAGGCTAGCCTGGTCTAAATGAGCAGGTGGTCAAACCACCTCTGACATTTATTTATTCACTTATTCATTCATCGATTGGTTATGTGTGGGTGTGCCCATGCCATGTGTGCACATGGAGGTCAGAGGGAGTTCGCTCCTTCCACCATCCTGGGGAAGGAACTCAGATCATCAGGTGGAAAGCACTTTGACCCACTGAGCCATCTTGCCGACCCAGACAACTCTACTTAAAAAATAATTGTATGCCAAGAGGTGTTGGTGCATGCCTTTAATCCCAGCACTTGGGAGGCAGAGGCAGGTGGATCTCTGTGAGTTCAAGGCTAGCCTGGTCTACAGAGAGTTCTAGGATAGCCAAGGCTACACAGAGAAGCCCTGTCTCAAAAACAAAAACAAAAACAAATTGCTAGTATATTGGTGGCTAGCCCAATTTATTAGTCATCAGAGCGGTTTCCTCTGGCAGCTGATGGTAGCAGATGAAGAGACCTCAGCCAAACATTGGGTGGAGAAAGAAAGCCCAAATCAGAGATCTCCATGGGCTCCTTCTCCTCAGAACTCAGGGGACCCTATGGAAGATGGGGGAGGAAGAATTGTAGGAGCCAGAGGGGTTAAGGACACCAGAGCAGGGCTCGTAGGGGCTGACAGAGACTGAAGCAGCAATCATGGAGCCTGCATATATATATTGGTTTTTTGAGACAGGGTTTCTCTGTAGCTTTGGAGCCTGTCCTGGAACTAGCTCTTGTAGACCAGGCTGGACTCGAACTCAGAGATCCGCCTGCCTCTGCCTCCCGAGTGCTGGGATTAAAGGCATGCACCACCACCGCCTGGCAGACCTCTGCATATATGTTATGGTTGTTGGCTTGGTGTTTTTACAAGGTTGCCTGCTCTTGGGACCCTTTCCCCCCTACTGTGTTGCCTCTTCCAGCATTGATATGAGGTTTGTGCCTAGTCTTTTTTTTTGGTTTTTCGAGACAGGGTTTCTCTGTAGCTTTGGAGCCTGTCCTGGAACTAGCTCTTGTAGACCAGGCTGGTCTCGAACTCACAGAGATCTGCCTGCCTCTGTCTCCCGAGTGCCTGGATTAAAGGCGTGCGCCACCACCGCCTGGCTTTGTGCCTAGTCTTATTGTAACTTGTCCTGCCATGTTAGGTTGTTATTAGTGGGAGGCCTGCTCTTTTCTGAGGGGAAACAGAGGAGGAGTGGATCTGGGGTTGAGAGAAAGGGGGACTGGGAGGAGGGGAAACTGCAGTCAGGATGTATTACATGAGACAAGAATGAAAAAAAGGAAAAAAATGCTAGATAATTTTACGGTGGCAGTTCATGAGCCAGGTCATGGGATCAACCTTGGTGCCTGTCAACAGATATATGATACCAATAGATCTTATCTATCCATTTTCTTCATCTGTACATCAGTATGGGTGAAGGGTCCTCAAAGAATAAACTACACTATGATATAATTGCACTACTTCTGAGTACATAAACCTGGGACCCAGGAGGAGACTGAGGCAGGAGAATGGCGAGATTGAGACCAGCAGGCACTTTACCCACTGAGCCATTTTGGCAGCCCCATGATGGAGCTCAGCGGCCGTCAACATGGACACACAGATGTCTCACTGTTTGCTGGCTTTGTTAATGTCTCAGGTAGGTCACACACAGTAGTAACACCTCACTTTTGTAGAAGCCCTTAGTCCCTCTGTACCTCTGCCTCTGTGTGACTCTGTGGGTTCCCGTGTCTTTTATGGGTGTGTCCATCTGTGTCTTCTACTTTTTTCTTTCTCCCCATGTGTCTTTGTCTCCCTGTCTCTGCCTCCTCACTTGTAAGTCTTTCTGCTGTGTCTCTTTACATGTCTTCCCATTTTCTTGTTCCAAGTCTTTTTATCTCTCTGTCTCTAGAGCTCTTTGCTTGTGTAGCTCTATATCTCTCCGTCTCTGCAACCTTCTTAAACACCTTGGTGTCACTTCCCTTGGAAATCTCGACAAGGAACAGGTTTCTTCTGAATAGCGCATGTGCCAGGCAACTGGTAATGAACATTGCTCACACTGCATCATTGCACACACATGTTTAATTTAGTTCTCCCAGCACCCCAGCAGGTAAAACAGGCATTTCCCAGCCCTCAAAACAACCTGGTCCCACTTACATGTCTGATCTGCTTATGAACATAGTAATAGCCCCTAATCCGGAGGGCATTGTGGAGGCCACGCCCACACCACGCCCTAGCACAAACTGGGCTGTTCCAGACAAGAAGGACCTGCAAACCAGTCACTGCTTCCATTGTAATTAGAAAGAATGTGTCCAGAGGGTCTCTGAATGCATTCATTTGCCTCATGGCATCTTGAGGCATCAAGAGTTCCAGTCTTCCACGATCTTCAGATGGCCACTCTCTACCTCTGGGCCCTTTAGTCTTGTGTACATATCCATGCTTTTATTTGATTTCTTCTTTCTGGGAAGGGCACAGAAAACAAGGCTTGGTAATTTGACATATAAGACTGCAAAGTAACTAGATGGTGGTGGTGCATGCCTTTAATCCCGGCAAGTGGATCTCTGTGAGTTCCAGGCCAGCCTGGTCTACAGAGTGAGTTCCAGGACAAGCTCCAAAGCTACACAGAGAAACCCTGTCTCAAAAACAAAACAAACCAAACAAACAAAGATTACAAAGCAATCCCAGAAAAGCCACTAAAAACTCTAGCACAGGAAATTGCCATCCAGGAGACCAGTGTGAGGCTAGAACTAAACAAACACCTACAGGGGCTTGGCTTTTGTAGTGGCCTGTGCCTTTTATCCTGGCACCTGCGGTGGGGGGGGGGCGCAGAGGCTGGAGGATCTCTGTGAGTCTGAGGTAGTGTCAACAAAAATACCGAAACAGTTCTGCTTGAGACACGTAGTAAGCAGTGTCCCATCTTATGCTCCACCCTCATAGCCCAGGGACTATCCTGCCATTCACATCTTGGTAGACCAGGGCTGGCCTGAATGGCCAATGCAACAAAGCAGGTGTACAGGGTGCATACTGAAAGTTATAAAGGTCTGTTGCCTTCTGCCTTTTTGCCTATGCATGTCTCTCTATGCGTGTCACTGTCTCTTTTCTAGCTTCGTAGTCTGTCTCCATGTGTCTGCTTCTCTATGTGTCTCTGTGTATACACATGTCCCCATCTCTGTCTGTCACTATATATATATGTCTCTATCTCCCTGCCTCTGTGTCTTCCTCTGGATGTTGTATTTTCCACTCTGTCTCTATGCATCTGTTTCTCTGTCCTTGTCAGTCTGTCTGTACCTTTGTGAGTCTATACAGGTCTCACTCTGGCCATATGTTTCTATGCATATCTATACCACCTATGTATGTCTTTGTGTCTCTCTGTGGATATCTCTGGCTTTTCCCCATGTATCTCTGTGTCCCTTTCTCTATGACTCTTTATGCTCCTATGTCTTTCTCTCTCTTTCTCTCTCTTCTCTCTCTCTTGTTTTTTTTTTTTTTGGTTTTTCGAGACAGGATTTCTCTGTAGCTTTGGAGCCTGTCCTGGAACTAGCTCTTGTAGACCAGGCTGGTCTCGAACTCACAGAGATCCGCCTGCCTCTGCCTCCCGAGTGCTGGGATTAAAGACGTGTGACACCACCGCCCGGCCTTCTATGTCTCTTTATGAACAGCTGTGAGTCTCTACCTCCATGGGTCTCTCTTTGTGTCTCTGCATCCCTGTCTCCATGTTTTTGTCTCCCTATGTGTTTCTCTGCATGTTTCTGTGTCTCAGCTCCATCCATCTTTCCCTGTGTCTCTATACATCTCTATCCCTGTGAGTCTTCCTCTATGTGGGAGCCCATGTGTGACTCAGTTTCCATCTGGCGTCAGTTCTGACTTATAAGACATTTGCGTTCAAGCTTGCCTGCTCTGCTTTCCCCAATAATCTCAAGGACTGTGAGAGACTTCTGATTTAGCTCATGGAAAAGAGCATTTTGCTCACAAGGAAAGAACACTCTATCTAGCAGAAAGAACACAGCTGACATCAAACCTCAGTAAAATCAAGTTAGAAAGTGAGGCTGTGGGCTGGAGATGTGGCTCAGTGGCTAAGAGCACTGACTGCTCTTCCAGAGGTCCTGAGTTTGGTTCCCAGCAACCACATGGCGGCTCATAACCATCTGCAATGAGATCTGGTGCCCAATTCTGGCCTGCAGGTATACACGCCAGCATAACACTGTATTCATAATAAATAAATTAATTAATTAAAAAAAAAGAAAGTGAGGCGGCTTCTGAACAGCAAGCACATGTTATCTGGAAGACTGCTCATCCGAGGACAGGAATGGTCTTGTGGGTAGATACTGACTGATTGACTGTGATTTGTTCTGCCTTTGTATATAAGCGAGTTCTAAAATAAACTTTGGATTGTTTGGCTGTTTTGGCATGACCAAACAGCCCTCCAGGTTCTATCCTGTGTTTTTGGTTTCAGTTTTTTTCATCTGACATTTTCTTAGCCTTAGTGTTTCCCCAATCCAGAAACCCTGGGAGCAGGCTCCTATACGTGTCCTGCCTCTGCTTGCCTCCTTCCATGTCTCTGTATACGTGTCTGTCTTTCTATCTCTGCCTTATGTGTCTCTGTTAAATGTCTTTCTGTGTCTGTCTCTTGGTTTCTTTGCATCTGTTTCTCTTTGCTGTCTATCTCTGCCTCTGTGCTTCTCTCTGTCTCTCTTGGTATCTTTGTATCTCTCTCTCTCTGCATGTTTCTCCGAATCTGTTTCCATGTGTCTGTCTCTCTGTGTTTCTGTGCATCTCTCTTGCCATGCATTCTAGAAGAAACTAGCTAATGTCATGAGCTACCCTATAGAACAGCACAGGCCTCTGGCCAGTGGTCACGTGTGTAAACAGCAGATTCCTGGCCTCTGGCCAATGGCCATGTGTGTGAACAGGAGATTCCTGGCCTCTGGTCAATGGCCATGTGTGTGAACAGGAGATTCCTGGCCTATGGCCAATGGTCACGTGTGTAAACAGCAGATTCCTAGCCTCTGGCCAATGGTCACGTGTGTGAACAGGAGATTCCTGGCTTCTGGCCAGTGGCCACATGTGTGAACAGCAGATTCCTGGGCTCTGGCCAATGGCCACGCGTGTGAACAGGAGATTCCTGGCCTCTGGCCAATGGCCACGTGTGTGAAGAGCAGATTCCTGGCTCTCATCACATCCTAGGCAACAGCCTCACTGAGACCTGGTAAGACACCATGATCTGAACGGCTGATCAGACAGTTCTTGTGGTTTTGCCCATCGGAAAGTCTGCTCACTGCTTTAGGTGAAAACATATTGAGGTAATTTGCTGCACAATATGGGCACTGAAGGCATTGGTTGCAATGACACCTGCACCCACATCCACCCCTGGATGACAACATGTCAGTGCTTGTTCTCTCGCATGTACATTACCCATAATAATCCTGAAATCTCATGAATGAAGAACCCACTCAAATCCTACCTACAGACAGGAACACTGAGGCACAAAGGCAGACAAGGTGATTCATAGTCACTCAGCTGGTGAACAGTATAAGTAATAATAATAATAATAATAATAGTAATAACTCAATCTAAAACTTGGGATGAAGAGAGGGGCATGTCAATTCATGCCATATAATCCTGGTGCTCAGGGCACTTGAGGAAGATGAGGCTGAAGCCACCCAGAGATACATAGAAACAAAAAGGAACAAAAACCAGAAGAAAATGAAGGAAACAGAAAGGAAAGGATGAAAAGAGAGAACATAGTAGTCAGGAGAACACAGACCCCTTTCCCATCAGATGGGAGGTAGGGTCTAAATGACACATGAAGGGGGCTGGAAGGCCCCAGGAACCAATCAGACTTCCAGCCACATCCATGGTAGCATCTCACTCTACACAGGAGATGTTGAGTTGTGTTTGTGCATAGGAGACCTACTGAGGCCTGTAAGAAACAGAGCATTACAGTCCATTTGTTTAGCGAGAGCTCATTAAAAGGGGGCCCTGATGCCCTGCCTTTGTTAGCTGGCAGCAGGTACCTGCTTGCTGTCTAGGTGCTCTCAGTTCATCCTAGGGTTGGGAAATCGGCCATCTGCCTGACCTGCCATCAGAAAAGGAGGGCCTGTGTCCTGAGCCAATAGGATGGAGGAGTTTAGGGAGGAAGAAGCTCTACTAGACATTGGGAAGAGAGCTTCCTGGAGAACCCAGCCAGTGAGGAATTCAGGGAAATGAGATCAGGACTACATTAAACACTATTTTGTGACAAAATGACATATTAGCTTTCTGCATCTTTCTTTAAGATCAAAACAAAAAAAAAGAAAGAAAAAAAGAAAAAAAAAAGGAAAAGAAAAAAAGACAACAACCTCAAGGCCATCCTGGTCTACAGGGTGAGTTCTCGAAAAGGCTCCAAAGCTAGAAAAACTCTGTCTTGACATACATGGATCCTTCAGGGAAGGGGAAATAGACAAGATCTCCTAAGAAAATTGGGAGCGTGGGGTGGGGGAAGGGAGGGTGGAAGAGGAGAAGAGAGAAGGGGAGGGGGAAAGAGAACTTGAGGGAACAAGATGGTTGAGATGGGGGATGGACAGAGAGGGAGAACAAGGAAAGAGCTATCTTGATTGAGGGAGCCAATATAAGGCCAGTGAGAAATCTGGCACTAGGAAAATTCTCAGGCATCCACAAGGATGACCCCAGCTAAGATTCTAAGCAATAGAGGAGAGGGTGCCTGAACTGGCCTTCCCCTGTAATCAGATTGATGATTACCTTGGTTGTCACCATAGAAACTTCATTCAGCAACTGATGGAAGCAGATGCAGAGATTCACAGTGAAGCACTGGGTTGAGCTCCCAGAGACCAGTCCAAGAGAGTAAGGCGCAATAACACGATCAAAGGGGTCAAGACCATGATGGGGATACCCGCAGAAATACCTGACCTGAGCTAGTGGGAGCTCAGTGACTCTGGACTGACAGTGGGGGAACTTGCATAGGATCAAACTAGGCTCTCTAAATGTGGGTGACAGATATGTGGTTGGGGCAGTCTTTGAGGTCACTGGCAGTGGGATCAGGATTTATCCCTAGTGCTTGAATTGGCTTTTTGAAGCCTATTCATTTTGGAGGGATATCTTGCTCAGCCTAACTATAGAGGGGAGGGCCCTGGTTCTGCCTCAAAGTGATGTGTCAGAAGGCAGGAGAGTGGGAGGGGGAGGGGGGAGGGAGTGGGGCTGGGATAGGTATGCTAATGAGAATGATCGTTTTAAAAAATAAGTAAATTAAAAAAAGAAACCCTGTCTCAAAAAACCAAACCAACCAAACAACAACAACAAAACACCCCAAACAAACAAACAAAACCCTCTTTCCAATGGCTACTGAGTCTCTGGTACTCTTATTACCACACAAGGATCATTTGGTTCCCACAAAACTTACAGTAGGACCTCTTCTGCCCGCCTCTGTCTGAAGAACGCCAGGGCCAAGGTCAGCATGCCATCGACTCCGATAATGTTCTTGCTCAGGTCTAGGTACCTCAACTTCCTGTGTCTACAGAGCATGGACGTCAGAGCATGGCAAGAGGCGGAGGTGAAGCAACACTGTTCCAGCCTGTGGGGCAGAAACAGAAAGTCTGGGTGGTGCTGGCACGTGCCTTTAATCCCAGCACTCGGGAGACAGATGGGCGAATTTCTGTGAGTTCTGGCTAGCCTGGTCTACAGTGAATTCCAGGACAGGCTCCAAAGCTACAGAGAAACCCTGCCTCAAAAATACAAAACAAAACAAAACAGCAACAAAAAATACCCCCCCATAAGCCAAACCAAACCAAAACAGAAATAGACAGAAGGGGAGTCACCATGTCCCACTGTCTGAAGGCTCATTCACACAGAGTGCACAGACCCGGATCCCACCACAGCTGAAGCTGCTGCATGTCCCTGCTATGCACTAGGGTCTGCAGGGCAATTATCCAGAGGAGGGAACTCAGGGAGTTGAGACTTTGCTGGGAAAGTGGCAGACCCTTACTTAGCAGCTCTTATCTTACAACAGGCATGGCTGCAGGAGTTCCTAACCCCAGGGCTAGGGTTAGAGACAGGGAGATGCTGGGAAAATTGGGGCAACTTACTCCAGGACCAACAAGTTGCAGTCAGCATCTGCCAGAGCTCTACAGAGTAGGATGACCCCGTCGTCCATCAGCCTGTTGGAACTCAGGTCCAGACTTCGCAGGCTTTTATTGTTCTTGAAAGATGACCTCATATATTTACAGCATGCTGAAGTCAAAGAACACTGCCTCAGCCTGTCAGGAAACACCATCCAAATCACTCTTGGGCAGTATTTCTTCCATGGTTTTGGTAATTAGGACGTCTTGGTTAACTTCTCAGAGAACATGGTAGAAGAGGAGGCGGAAAACGCCAAATAAGAACCGGAAGATGGGAGGGGTGCTGTGGAGTCTGCCCTCTGGCCAGGGCACAATGACTGCTCTCCTGAACTCACAGCCGCTGTGGTGGCCCGCACAAGATCAAGCTAGAAATCCAGCACAGAGTGGGGAGGGGCTCACACAACCTCACTAACCAAAGAGCCAGTAGCAGTTGATGGCAGCTAGGAGAGGGGGAGTCATTTTTCTTTGGGTGTGTGGTCGTTTTAGGTGTGGATGATCACACACTCATGTGCTTAAATAGCACTGATTGGAGGCAGTGGGGTGTGTGTGTGTGTGTGTGTGTGTGTGTGTGTGTGTGAATGACATAATGCACATGTAGAGAGGTCAAGGGACAATTTTCAAGACTTGGTTATCTCCTTTAACCACATTGGTCCCTGGGCTCAAACTCACGTTGAAGGCTTGCCATCTTGCCAGCTGAATCGTGAGGTTTTAGAGCCCCATCTCCCATCAGCTCTGTGGTTCCTGCCTACAGACCCAATGTGCCCAGCTGCCTCATGCTCCTGCTGCTATGCCTTTCCCGTCAGGTCAGGACAGAATGTAGATTCCCCTCAATCATGAGCCACAATGAACTCTTATCCACTCAAATCGCTTCTTGTTGGGTATTTGGTCACATCAACACATCAAGGAGAAAATGACCAATATGGACTCTGAGGAAAGTCACCTAAGGAACCCATGCTAGTGTGAGATAAATGGCCAACAGACTATCTATCATTTAGAGTGCATTCTGGCTCGGTGGTTGGGGCACATGCCTTTAATCCCAACACTTGTGAGGCAGAGGAAGGTGGTTCTCTGTGAGTCTGAGGCCAGTCTGGTCTACAGAGTGAGTTCCAGGACAGCCAGGACTACACAGAGAACCCTGTTCCCCCCCTTCCCCCACCCTACCCAAAGAATGCATTCTGGTCCCCAGCAGCATGCTAGCAACAAGACATTCTTTGGACGGCAGGAAGCCAGGTCTCATAGAATGTAGATTCTATGTTCTGATCTCAGAGGCAGACAGAGCACTCACTCAGAACATAGGAGATGGGGAACACAAGTTCAAAGGTTTCCAAAGATTCTTGGCTGGCGCCAGCCTTACCACTTTGATCACTATTTTCAGGAATGTCTTTTTCCTCATTTAATTTGTAAGATCCTTGTCTCTATGACATCACCATAGAAAACACAGCTTTGCAAATACATGATATTGCCAAGGGGAATTTAATGCAATCTAGTTTTCAGATTCAGTCACCTCCAGCTAGCGACTCCTCCAGCAGTAAATCTGATACTCCTCCATGTCCCTCAAATCTGAGAATTTCCACTCTGTGGTTTCACACCTAAGTTTGGAATTTCATCTCACCTCAGACTGGGTTAAGGACTAGATCATTTGCCTCCAAAATGGAAATAGTAACAACTTTCCTCTCTACTGGGAACTCACGCACCATCTCACAGCAGCCATGGTTGCCTGCATAAGTTTAGCACAAGGTCAAGCCAGTCAACACTCCAGCACGCTAACCAGCATCACCTTCTGAGTGAGTACAGTGCCCACTGCTGTGTTCACTCCCCTTGGTGCTTCAGGGAAAATCTAAGTAGCTGGAACCTGAAGCAGCTAGTCAATGCACAGTCAAGGAGAGAGAGAGAGAGAGAGAGAGAGAGAGAGAGAGAGAGAGAGAGAGAGAGAGAGAAAGAGAGAGAGAGAAGAGAATAAATGCATTATAGTGGTATATTATTTTTGTTTTAATAAATAAAGCTTGCCTGAAGGTCAGAACACAAAACAGCCACACTAGTCAGCCCTACAGGTCAGGCCATGGTGCACACACCTTTAATCCCAGCAGTCATACTAGTTGGCCATAGAGGCTTGGCCATGGTGGTGCTTGCCTTTAATCCCAGAACTAGAGAGGAATATAAGACAGGAGAAGATAGGTTTCAGTATGAGGATTCGTGGAGGCAGGATTGCCCATTTTGGTCTGAGGTAGTGGTAAGAGCCAATGGCTGGCTGCTTTGCTTTTCTGATCTTCATCTTGAACCCCAGTATCTGTCTCTGGGTTTTTATTTTTCATGCTACAAAGCATGCTTGTATTCAGCTCACTTTCTTAGAAACAGAGAGATAGAGATAGAGAGAGAGATAGAGAGAATATAAATGTATGTCTTATTCACCTCACTTTCTCTTCTTTCATAGAGTCCAGGACCCAAGTCAAGGGAATGGTAATACCCATTTTCAGTCTGAGTCTTCCTAAATCAATGAGCTCAATCAGACAATCTCCCACAGACATGTCCAAAGGCCCACTATCTGATCTAGACAGTCACTCATTGAGAGTCCCTTCTCAGCTGACTCCACATTATAAAAAAAAAAAAATCTAAGTCACCACAATACTTAACATACTGCATAAGTGAATCCATAATAGAGTCTCCTGATCACCCCCTCCTGATCACCCCAGAGTTTCAGGAAGAAAATCCTTGCAGACTTACACCAGTCTTTGCAAAGGACACATTAAATGTTCCAAAGCATTCCAGATATGCCTCGATCCTGCATCCTTCAAGTCGTTCTCTGCCAGGCTCAGATGGGTCAGCATCTTGCTGTGCCTGAGAGAGAAGGCAATTTCTTCACAAGAGGCCTCAGTGAGGTTACAATTCTCCAGCCTGTGAAGAGAAATGCACAGACAAGGGACAGCTTTAATGTACATGCATATAATATATATTATATATGTATACATATAAATATAAATTTATTTATTTATTTTAATTTCTGACTGAAATTTCCCTTCTCTTTTCTCCTCCATGTCCCTCCCCCATTTCCCTATGTTTCCACCCTCCCATCAACTCCTCCTCCGTTTCTGTTTAGGAAAGGACAGGTTTCCCATGAGTATCAACAAAACATGGCATATCAAGTTACAGTAAGACTAAGCACCTCCCATGTATTAAGGCTGGACAAGGTGACCCATTATGAGGAGTAGGATCCTAAAAGTCAGTAAAGGAGTCAGAGACAGCCCCTGTTCCCATTATTAGGAGTCCCACAAGAAGAACAAGCTACACAACTGTAACATATATGCAGAGGGCCTAGGTCAGTCCTGTGCAGGCTCCCTGGTTGTTGGTTTGGTTTCTGTGACTCCAATGAGCCCAGGTTAGGTGATTCTGTGAGATTTCTTGTGGTGTCCTTGATCAGTCTGGCTCCTACAATTCACAATGGACAGTTTAAATTCATTTCCACAACTAGCTTTTTGTTTTGTTTTTGTGTGTGTGCACGCGCGTGTGTGTGCATGTGTGCATGCGTGCGTGCATGTGTGTGTGTGTGTGTATGCGCACACACACTATGCTGAGGAGTGGTCACTTTAACCCGAGCTCTCCTTCTAGAAGCAGAAAGCTTCTTATGGCTCTGTCACCAGCTCTTAGGACTTTCAAGTTTTGTGGAAGAGAGGACAACAGATTGAAGGAATAATGGTGTCAGAAAAACTGTATGACAGAGAGGGAAATAGAGACAGGGCTCAGTAGTCAAGAACACTGGCTGGTCTTCCTGAAGACCTAGGTTTGGTTCCCAGCACCCACATGGTGGCTCACAACCATTAACCCCACTTCCAGGGAATTCACTGCTGCCTCCTTTCATGCATGTTGCATGCAGACATAGATATGCAGGCAAACACTCAAGCATGTAAAATAAAGCTAAGCAAATCTTTACAAAGAAGACAGCAAAGGTGACCATCTCAATGAGAATTGACCCAGGAAGAGACACAAGTCCAGATGTTAGAAATGGAAAGACACATCAAGTGCAGATATCAGGGCTAACACGACGAATAGAAAGATTATTGGGCCAACGAGATGGTTGGAGGGCAAAAGTTCTTGCTGTCAAGCTCAATTAATTGAGTTAGAGTTTGGGATCAGCATAGTGTTGGGAGAGAACTGACTCTTGCAAGTTGTCCCCTGACCTCCACATGTGCCATGATATGCGTGTACATGGGTACACACATATGCATTGGATATACACATATAAAAATAATTAAATATAAGATCATTCAGAAAAATGACAGAAGTATCAATTAAAACAATAAAGTGCCATTTGCTGTTCAACAGGTTGACAAAACCTGACAAGAGTCAGCTGAGAATTTCAAGTCCTGGGAACTTTGCTATGCATTGACGATAGGACTGGAAATGGGCATAGCCAGCCACAAAACCTTGCAGACTGAAGACAAGCCCTCTTCAGCTCTGGAATTCTGCTTCTAAAATGTCCATTTAAAGCCTGCTTGTGTGAGCCGGGCGGTGGTGGCGCATGCCTTTAATCCCAGCACTCGAGAGGCAGAGGCGGGTGGATCTCTGTGAATTCGAGGCCACCCTGGACTACAAGAGCTAGTTCCAGGACAGGTTCCAAAGTTACAGAGAAACTCGATCTCGAAAAACCAAAACAAGCAAACAAACAAACAAACAAAAAACCCACTAAACCAAAAAAAAAAAAAAGAAAAACCTAAAACCCAAAACTTACTGATTAAAAAGGAAGGACAGCAGATGCCACCGTCTATGTAAAAATGTTAAGATAATAGAAACCCGTGTGCCCGTGTGCCATCCTGCTTAAGGATAAGTGTGTAATAATTCTGCCATGGAGTTAAAAGATTCTAGCCTGTTCAGACACATTCAAGATAGCTGATATGCACAGCGAGGGGAGAATACAGTAATGATAATATTCTGTTTCGTTCATTGGATGGAGGACACACAGAGCTCATAATGATATAGTCTAGGGTATTAGGTATAAGTATATACCTGTCTCTGGGGTTCTATCACTGTGAAGAGACACCATGACCATGGCAAACATTTAATTGGGGCTTGCTTACAGTTCAGAGGTTCAGCCAATTATCATCATGGTGGGGAGCACAGCAGTGCACAGGCAGTTATGGTACTGGTGAAGGAGCTGAGAGTCCTGCATCTTGATCTACAGGCAGCAGGAAACAACAGGCTTGAGCTTCTATGACCTCAAAGCTACTGACACACCTCCTTCATCAAAGCCACACCTATTCCAACAATGTCACACTCCCTATTGGCCTAGGTAGGACATTTTATTCAAACCACTGCAATACCCTTAAAAGGTTTTATTTTATTTTTAAATTATGCATATGTGTCTGCATGGGGGGATGTGTACATGAGTTCAGGTGACCATACTGGCCAGAAAGGTTGGATCCTCTGGAGTTGGAATTAAAGGCTGTTTTGAGCTACCCTACATTGGTAACTGGAGGCTGACCTTGGGTCTTCTGCTCGAAAGGCAAGTGCTCTTAACTATTGAGCCTAACCAACAGGGTAGGTTTCTATCGCTTTGATAAATTCCTGTGTCCAAAAGCAACTTGGGGAGGAAAGGGCTTATTTCACCTTATACCCTCCAGCCCATCATCCAGGCAAGTCAGGAAGAGAACGCAAAGCAAACCCCATGATATAATGTTGCTTACTGGCTTACTTCCCATGGCTAGTTCAGTCTGCTTTTTTATGGACCCAAGGACCATCTACTCAGGGTTGGGCACAGTGGAATGGGCTCACACATCAATCATTAATCAAGAAAATGCTCTACAGAGTTGCCTATGGGCCAATCTGATGAAGGCATTTTTTCTTCCCAGAGATGTCTAGATTTGTGTCAGGTTGACAAAACCAGCCAGCACAGGTATTCTTTATCTCGTGCTCCCTCCCTCTGTCACACTTCTTCATTCTTCGAGGCTGCTCATTCGCATAGCAACACAATCGCAACAACCTTAAGACTTCCACGGCTAAATACCTGAGCCTTCTCCCATTGTGGCACAGGATTTCTTTAGGGATGCCCTTGAGCTACAAGTGATAAAGGCAGGAAGAGAATTTAAACTTACATCAGTTCCCTGAGGTAACTCAGCAGCAGGTACTTCACCCCAAAAATATCTGGGAAGTTTGCTGTCAGTAGCAGAGTCTTCAGGTGCGTGTTCGTTTGAAGACTGTTGGTAAGCTGAATCCAGTCTCTAAAGGTGGCCTCACAGTTCTTCAACCTAGAGATGACACACATAGATGGAGGAGATGGTACCCCCAAAGACCCTTCCCTCTACCTCATATTCTTCAAGGAAGGATAGCTCTAGGAGTTAGTTCTAGCTTCTCAGCCATAAACTGGAGGAGACTCCATCCATCTGAGCAGTCTGGAAGGGAACTCTCTAGCATGTTGAGTTCCCAGAAGCTGCAGTGAGGTCTAAGGTGCCAGCTTCTGTGAGCCCATGCTAGGGTGGGCTTTCAGTGATAAAGCTGGCTTTGAGATGTCTTGTTCCTGTAAGTAGCCCCTCACTTATACAACTGTAAGTAACTCCAATAAACTCATTGGCTCACTGAGTTGGACTTCAGTGCTATTGTTACTTTGGTTTGTTGTCAGTTCCCTGTTTGGGGTAAATGGACATTTGTTCGTAGATCCCCAGGAGCAGTGGGGTCAAGGAGGAAATGTGTGAAAAGCATATTACAGGCTATGTGAAAATGTGGAATTCAGCACCATGGACAACAAATGCACGCCAGTAAGAACTTAGAAAAAGAAGTCAGAGAGACGACACAGTTAAGAGCACTGCCTGCGCTCTGCTCTTGCACAGGACCTGGGTTCAGTTCCCAGCACCCACACGGCTCACTACCATCTATAACTGTAGTGCCAGGAGATCTGGTGCTCTCTTCTGGCTTCTAAGGGTACTGCCTGCATGTGGTGCACATACATATATGTAGATAAAACATCCAAACACATAAACAAATTTAACACTTTTTTACAAAAGAAAAGAAATATAATAAATATGCAAAAATGAACAACAGAGCTAACATGAGCCAGCAATTCCATTTCTGGGCATTATCCAAGGTAAATATCATCAGATTATATTGTTAAAGTTGAATAAAGCTAACAGTAGCTGGACATAAGGAAACCAGGCTGGCACAGAGCAGCATTCATTCTGCAGAGACCACCTATCCATGTGTTATCACTAATTCCAGCCTCTGTCTTTACCTTACACACTGCAGAAGACACCAGGGTGATTTCAGTGCTATACACAGGGATTTAGTGGCCTCTTCCCCCAGTTTTGTGTGCTCTGCTCCCAGCTGTCTCAGATGCTGATTTTCACTCAAAACACGGAAGAAGTCTTCATGCAACATGTGACTCATATGCCTCAAACTGGATGACGAAGCAGCGCCCATTACCAAGGGACTTTAGTGATCTTCGTGTGTGTGTGTGTGTGTGTGTGTGTGTGTGTGTGTGTGTGGTCAGCACCGGATGCCTCCCTCAATTACTCTCTACCTTATTTTTATAAAGATTTTATTTTTACTCAATGTAAGAATGTATGTGGTTATGGGAATGTTCACCAAGTGTTCGCAGGGATCCCAGGAGGCCACCAGAGAGCATCAGATTCCCCATGCAGCTAGAGCTCCTGGTACTGTGAGTCACCCAGTGTGGATGCTGAGAACTAAACTTCAGTCCTCTGTGAGAAGCAAGCACTCTTAACTGCTGACCCATCTCTCCAGCCTTTCTAACTGATTTGTTTCTTTGTTTGTTTTGGTTTTGGATTGTTTTCAAGACAGAGTTTCTCTGAGTAGCCCTGGCTGTCCTGGAACTCCAACTGTAGACCAGGCTGGCCTTGGACTTACAGAGATCCACCTGCCACTGCCTCCTGAGTGCTGAGATTTAAGAGGTGCATCTCCACTACCCAGCCTAACTTTTTTTTTTTTTTTGAGACAGTGTCTTTCATTGAACCTAGAGTTCACCAGTTCATGCAGACAGACTGGTCATTGAGCCCCAAGGATCTCTCGGATTATTATTTTTTAAAAGATTGTTTAATTTTTATTTATTTACTTTTTTGGGTATGAGTGTTGCATGTACATCTGAATGCCAGAAGAGAGCATCAGATCCCACTATAGGTAGTTATGAGCCACCATGTGGTTGCTGGGAATTGAACTCAGGACCTCTAGAAGAACAGCCAGTGCTCTTAACCACTGAGCCAGCTCTCCAGCCCTCTGTGATTATTTTTAATAATAATAATAATATATAACAATCCTACGGGTGCCAGGGATTTGAACTCAGGTAGTCATGCTTTCAGGACAGGCACGTTACCGTCAGATCTCTCTCCCAAGTCCCCTCCTATACCATTTCTGTGGACCCAAAAAAAATGCCAGCTGATGTGACAGGAAGGGTTTTGGGAGGCAAACAGGTGACTTTAGAACAAAGGCAGTCGTCACTCCGTGCCATGACTGAAAACGGTGAGCAGCAATGAATGAGTAGCTTAGAGAAAGCATGTAACATGCTTCATGCACCTGCTCTCATCTCTTCCTCCAACCTCCTCACTGGAAGGACCTTGCATAAGTTGTTCAGTGAGCATGGGACATTTTCTCCTTGTGGTACATATGCAAATTGACCTACGGATCTCAGCAAAACACCCAGCATCCTTTTGTGTGTATGCCTGTGTGAGTACCTATGTATGGAGGCCAGAGGTTGATGCTGAGTGGTGTCCTTGATCACACTCCACATTTTTGAGACAGGGTTTCTCTTTATAGCCCTGGCTGTCCTGGAACTCACTCTGTAGACCAGGCTGGTCTTGGACTCACAGAGATCCATGTGCCTCTGCCTCCCTCAGGGCTGGAATTAAAGGTATGTGCCACCACTGCCTGGTGCCATATTTTTAAAACATAGAACCCTTTACTAAACCTGGAGTTTATTGATTGGCTAGACTAGCTGCCCAGAGAGCCTAGTGAACCCTTCTGTCTTTCTTCTGTTTTCCATTGCTGGGAATATAGGCGTGCCTGGCCCTGCCTGGTTTTTATGTCAGAGCTGGGACTCAGAACTGAGATCTTTGTGGTTGTGTAGCTAATACTTTCCTGACTGCTCCCCAGCTCCCCAACTCCCTCAGCACCCTTCTTGTGCTATGGTAGGCACTCAGTTCATGGGAGCCAATAACAGCGATTGTAACAGAAAAAAAGCCAGTCAGATACTGGCCAAGGCCTATGTGAGGCTTAATGTTTTGTTTTAAGGAAGAATAAGTGGTTTGTTTATACGATAAATGATTACTTTCTGGATCTTAAAAGCCCCAGGGATTGGGTGTACAGTTTAACAGACAAAAGAGCTGACTACGGGTTAGGTCTTTTTTATTAAAAAAATACTGTGTGTGTGTGTGTGTGTGTGTGTGTGTGTGTGTGTGCCAACAGAGGCCAAAAGGGGGTGTTGGATTCTCTGGAGCTAGAGTGACAGGCTGTTTTGAGGGCTCAACACGGGTATTGGAAATCAAACTCAGGCCTTTTGCAAGAGCAGCAAGTGCTCTTAACCATTGTGCCATCTCTCCAACCCCAGAGTTAGATTTTGAGGACCTCGGGCTTCCCACAGGGCAGGGTATCCTGCACCATCTTAAGGAAGCAGTGGGAGGGTGGTGGGGTAGTGTGGGGGGGGGAGCGGGAGGGCCGGGAACAAGGGGAGTAAATGTAAATTTTTCTTTTAACAATAAAAAAAATGTGAAAAAATTTTATTCTTAGAGACAAGATCTCATAAATCTCAGGTTGGTCTTGAACTTACTATGTAGTCAAGAATGACTTTAAATTTCTCCTCCTGCCTCCACCAGCCAAGTGCTACAATTACAGTGCATGCTGCCATGCCCAATCTTGAGTGTGTGCAGCTTTAATCCAATTCTCGATACCCATAGCTCTGCAACCCCACACCTTGTCTTTTATTTTCATCCATGAAATGCGGTTCCAATTTAGTGTAGTTGTGAGTTTTAGGAGTGCCCCAGACAGGTGGGAACTATATAAAACTTCGCTGTTACAGTTTGTGTGAGCAAGGACTGGTGAAATTGTTCAGTAAAGGTGCTTGCTGCCAAACTTGATGAGCTGAGTTTGAACCCAGATCAGAGATGGGGAAGGAGGGAACTGACTCCAACAGGATGCTCTCTGTCCTTTGTATGTGCACATGCATGTGCACACTTACACACACATACTCTTGCACACACACACTCTCTCGAACACATGCACACACTCAGTATAGTTTGTATGACTGAAAATGAAGTCATGGTGAAGCTCCTGCCCATTTCCATGGTTGTCTATGTATGGATTTACATAGGATGGAATGAAAGATGAAACTTTGGGGGCCAGGGATACATGCATTTCCCATTACAACGGCTTGCTAAGCTGTAACCATGATCTATTTAATCCTATCTCCTTCCTTGAGAAGATCTCATGCTTGCCAGCACAGCTCCTTGGCGAGGTGTACCACATGTAGGCACCTGCTGATGCTGGTGCAGTAGAAAGGCAGGGTGTAGGGATGGGAGATGAGCTCTTGAACTGCAAGGCAGCAGCACTGTTCTCTAAAGCTTATAGATAGTTGATCTCAGACATGAAATTCTTCATTTGTGGGTGTGCATGTGTGCATATGAGTGTGTGTGTTGTGACAGTACATACACATAAAGGTGTGCTCACAGAGGCCAGAAGGGGCATTGGCCTCTTTGGAGCTAGAGTTACAGGCATAACAAGTTCTAGAATGATACACTCCTCTTGGGCAGGGTTCTGTGGGCTCTACTGTATAACTATTTTAACCTTCTCATCATTATATCATTATTAGCCTTTAAAATGTATTATTATTATTAAAATGTATATAGTAGTAGTAGTAGTAGTAATTTTTGTTTTTTTGAGGTAGGATCTCACTCCCCTGGCTGGTATGTAATTCACTATGCAGAACAGGCTGGTCTCTAGCCAGTAGAGATCCACCTGCCTATACATCTTGAATGCTGAAATTAAAGGTATGTACTACCACACCCAGCTTTTGTTATTATTTTATTATTATGATGTATGTTTGCATTTATGTGTGTTGAGAGTGTCATGTGTGCATGCATGTTGAGTGAGTGTGTGAGTCTGTGTGTGTGCTTGTGTTGAGTATGTGTGTGTTGAATGTGTGTGCTTAGGTGTTGAGCATTTGTGTGTGGTGCATGTGTGCTGAGTGTGTGTATCTTCATTCACATGTGTTGAGTGTGTGTGTGATGTGTATGTACATTCATGCACAAGTGCAGGTACCCACAGAGGCCAGGAAAGGACATCTAATACCTTGGTGCTGGAATTATAAGTAGTTATGAACTGCCTGATATGGGTTCTGGGAACTAAACTCAAGTCTTCTTTCTGCAAGATCAGTACAACTCTTCCCTGTCACAAGCCCACAAGCCATATACAGCGAATGCACAGCGGAGAGACCAATAGACAGATAGGTATATATGGGAATATATAATATGGAGCGTACAGACACTCCATATGGAGAACCCAATGGCAGAGCTTTGGGAACACTTGTCTTTTGTATAAATTGCTGTCAATTCTGTAAAAACCTTGTGAAGCCTTGACTCTTCTCCCCTTCAAAATGGGATTCATTCCCAAAAAACCTCAGCCCAGTAACTTCCTCCTGTACAGGCAATGGAGTGACCTTCCACTGGGCCTTAGAGTGATGACATTTACTTTTTGTTCTAAATAGTCAAATCTACATAAAGTCAACCCCCCACAATTACCTTTGCTAATAGATCATGTAGAAATCTCAAAAAGAGAGGAAGACAGCATGTCTGCCCTTACTGACAAACAGGAGATTGGGGTGAGGGGAGTGGGTGAGTCCAGGGTTCAGGGATGCCTAGTGATCTTATCTAATGGTTTGGAATGTCAACTATTTCACCCTTCCTGGGTGGTATCACCTTTTCCTTGAGCTGCTTTGCCTGGCTCTACCTGTTATTTTGTGATTCTGAAATGCATGTTGATGTCATTGTTTTTGTCTATGAAATTTTTAAAACTATGTCTGTAAAAACTAAAAACCTGGTGGACATCACCCCTTCTCTCTGTGTCTTCACCCAAAGAATAAAGAACATTCAGAGGTAATGTGCTTGAGTTAATTTATTTACCCTCAGACCTTAGAAGTCAGATTTTAGCTTGCTGTAGATGTCCAGCTCTGAGCCCTGAGGCAGTGCTGAGGCTGGTCCTCAAGGCCCCTGACACTTCCCCACTGAGTCACTGCTCCAGCCCCCATTATTATCCTTTTATAGATGTGGGCACACTGGCACACAACAGAGTATATTAGCAGAAACCCAGTATTCCATTGTACCATCGCGCCCTTGGCATTCATGGACCCAGTCACTGGCAAGATAGAAACTGACGTGACTTCTGGCTCCCAAGTATATGGTTTCATTTACCCACCAGCTCAAACTCATTTTCTGAACACAATAATCATCCTACCGAAAGCTGAACATGGCACACCCTTCAATACATGAATGGGTGAAAAGAAATGTGGCAAACGTACAACTGCAGGCTATTCAGCCTTCAAGAGGAACGTCAGGGCTGGGGAGATGACCCAAGGGTAAGGCCTGAGTTCAGATCCCCAGCACTTGAATGTAAAGTAGGTTATTTATAACCCCAGTGCTTTTGAGAAAGAAACAGGAAGACCTCTGGGACTTTTGGCAAGCCAGCCTAGATGTTCAGCAAGAGACACTGCTTCAAAAAAGAGAGAAGAAACAAAAAAAGATCCAACATTGACCTCTGGTCTTCACACTCAGATATACACACAAACACACACACACACATACATATACACACATACACAATTTCTGCATACAACAACAAAAGAAAATATGTATGAAAATGCCTTAATGAAACACATTACAAATATAAAGCATTGAGAGCCACTAAAAAATGATGCAATTATGTAAAAAAAAAAATAGCTCAGTGTGTGTATTTCTATTTCTTGCCCATAGAGTGGGAAATAGAAGAAGGAATAAGGAAGTTAAATGGAAATAGATATTTCCACGAGCTTCCTTCCAGCCAGGAAGTGGTCACTATTCTCTGGGATACACTTGTGTTTGGTACTTGTAGGGATTTGAATTTGAGATTTGAACTGTATAAGTTCATGCGTTTGAACACTTGGTCTGTGGTTGGTGGTGCTCTTTGGGAAGGTTATGGAACTTTTAGGAGGTGGAGCCTCACTGGAGGAAGTACGTCACTGGGGGCGGGCTTAAGGTTTCATAGCCCAGACCCTTTTGTTCTCTTGCTCTTTCCTGTGCGTGCAGTTGAAATGTGGACGTCCGTCCTCCTGCTCCTGCACTGTGCCCTTCCTTCATGTTGCCCAGTCTTCCCCCAGCACGATGGGCTCCAGGCTGGCTTTGTGTCCGTGCATTTTGTTGTCATAGTAACAGAAGAGTAAACAAATATGGAATACAGTACTCACTGTAACCTTTGCACTTTACACTGGGGATTCTTCAGGGCGGTGGTGACTATCTGTATGAACAGGGCATCCAGGACGCTGTCAGTCACCGTCAGCACTTCCAGGTCTTTATTTGTTTCAAACACAGAGCAGATATCTTGCCACCAGCTGAAGACGATCTTATTCTCTCTCAGTCTGAGTGAAAGGAAGGGACAAACAAAGGTAAGGGCCCAAGATTGACATTAAACTTAAGGAAGTGAGTTTAATGTTGAATAAGCAGCCTGAGAGCCTCCAGGCTGCTCCAGCCGGGGAAGCAGGTAGGCTAACTGCAGACCGTCACCTCCCCTTCAGCTCCTCCAAAACCAGTTCCCCAGTCCGTAGCAGAGACCTGCTCCAGCTTGCTGCTCCCAATTCTCAGGCAGGCAGGCATGCATGCATGCATGCATTCTCAGGGAGTCCGCAGACCACTCTGGCCAGGGAAGCTGGAGGCTAACTGAAAATCTTCACCTCTCTCTCCATTCCTCCAAGTTCAAACCCCTAGTTTCATCCACAGCCCTGTAGCAGACCTGCCATGACCCGCCTCACTCTCTGCCCCCATTTCCAGTGGACTAAGCAGATCCTGGCACAATACCCACTTTCCTTCCTACTGCTCCCTCGCATGCTCCCCTTCCTTCCCTAACCCCATTCCTAAGTGTCATCTCCAGACTCCTAGAAATGCATTCTACCTGGGACTCCAGTGGCCACAGTGGCCCAGATGAATTTTCTACTAAGCAACACACAGCCACCATATTCTCCTAAGATCCTGAGAAAGCAACCAGAAACCAAGGAACAAAAGACCCACCCAATAAAGACAAGAACAGATATTAGCACCTAGAATTACAGTCTTCTCAACTCCAGATGCCTAGACGCCAGCATAAAAACACAACCGTAACAACCAAGACAGTATGTCTTCACTAGAGCCCAGCAAGCCCCGAATATTCTAACATAGCTAAAGAACAATCAAAAGATCTTAAAACAGCCTGTCTGAAGATGGTACTGATCCTTAAAGAGGACATGAAAAGAAATCCCTTAAAGAAATCTACGAAAACACAAAAACACCATGGAAGGGAATGAATAAAACATTTCAAGGCTGGAAAATGGAAATAGAATCAATAACAAATCAAACCAAGGAAAATCTAAAAGAAAAACTATGGGAACTAATACAGGAGCCCTAGAGGCATGTTTCACCTAGAACACAAGAGACGGAAGATGGAATCTCAGGCATTGAAGAGACAATAGAAGAAATGAAGACATCAGTCAAAAATGCTAAATCTAAAAAACTTCTGTCACAAGGCATTCAGGAAAACTGGGACACTATGAAAAGAAAAATCTATGAATAACAGGGATAGAGGAAAGAGAAGAAACCAAAGTCAAAGGCAAAGAAAATATGTTCAAAGAAATCATAGAAGAAACTTTCCTAACCTAAAGAAAAAGATGACTATCAAGGTACAAGAACAATATAGAACACAAAATAGAATGTACCAGAAAAGAAAGTTCCTTGGCACATCAAGGAGAAAATGAGACATTCCAAGATAAAACCAAATTTAAGCAATATCTATCTACAAATCTAGCCCTCCAGAAGGTGCTAGAAGGAAAACTACCTAAAGACTTAACTACACTCCCCAAAACACAAGGAATAAATAATCCCAGACCAACAAATGAAAACACACACACACACCACACCAAAATAAAAACAGGGATCAATAAACATTGCTCATTGACATCTCTCATCATCAATGGTCTCAGTTCCCTAATGAAAAGACACAGACTAACAGAATGGGTTAAAAAACATGACCCATTCTTCTGCTGTAGCCAAGAAACACACCTTAGCATCAAAGATAGACAGCATCTCAGGGTAAAAGGATAGAAAAAGACATTCCAAACAAATGGATCTAAGAAGCAAACTGGTAGCTGGGCACATGCCTTTGAACCCAGCACTAAGGAGGCAGAGGAATTTTGAGTTCTAAACCAACCTGCCAGTCTGATCTACAGAGGGAGCTCCAGGATAGCCAGAAATTCACAGAGAAACACTGTCTCAAAAAACCAAAAAAAGATGATGATGATGATGGAGAAGAAGGAGGAAGAGGAAGAGGAGGAAGAGGAAGAGGAGGAGGAGGAGGAGGAGAAGAAAGCTGATGTAGCCATTTAAAAAATTTTTTTAAAAAAATTTTTAACTTTACTTTATGTGCATTGGTATGAAGGTGTCAGATCCCCTGCAACTGGATCTTCAGATAGTTGTGAGATGCCATGTGGTTGCTGGGAATTGAACCCAGGTCCTCTGGAAGAGCAGTCAGTGCTCTTAATCACTGAGCCATCTCTCCAGCCCCTGATGTAGCCATTTTAATAGCTGACAGATTTCAAAACAAATTTAATCAGAAGAGATACAGAAGGTCAGTATAAACTCATTAGAAAAAAATCCACCAAGAGGACATTGCAATTCTTAACATCTGTGCCCCAAACACAAGGGTACCTCCTCTCACATACTCTTTTATTTTACAAAAGAAACACTACTACAGCTTAAATCACATATTGGCCCTCCCACACTGATAGTGGGAGACTTCAATAGCCCACATTCATCAATAGACAGGTCATATAGACTGAATCCAAACATAGAAATGCTGGAGTTAACAGGCATTATAAACCAAACAGACCTAACAAATATTTACAGAACATTTTACCCAAGCACATACGCACACACACAAATACCTCCTTCTCAGCATCTCATGGTATTTTCTCCAAAATCGACCATGTACTCAATTACAAAGTAAGTCTCAACAGATACAAGAAAACTGAAATAGCCCCCTGCATCCTATCAGACCACTGTGGATTAAGGTTGCATAACAAGAAACAACAGAAAGCTTACAAACTCATGAAAACTGAACAACTCACTGCTGAACGAAAAATTGATCAAGACAGAAATTACCAGAATTGAGTGAAAATGAACACACAACATACCTACACTTATAGACAATGAAAGCAGTTCTGAGAGGCAAGTTCATAGGAAAAGTGCCTCCATTTAAAAAAACAGAGATCTCATATTAGTACATAACAGCACATTTGAAAACTCTAGAACAAAAGGGAGAAACCACACCCAGAAGGAACGAATGGAAAGAAAATCTCAGGGCTGAAATCAATAAAATAGAAACAACAACAACAACACCCAACAAAAAGAATCAATGAAATGAAGAGTTGGTTCTTTGATTAAAATTGATAAGACTGACAAACCTTAATACAAATTAACTACAAGGTAGAGAAAGGATATTCAACAAAATTAGACATGAAGAGGGAGACATAACAACAGACACCAAGGAAATCCATAGAATTATATGGACATATTTTTAAAAACCTGTTCTCTACCAAATGGGAAAATCTAAAAGAAATGGATAATTTTCTTGATATACACAGCTTACAAAAGTCAAATAAAGATTATATAAATAATTTAAATAGACTTATAACCTCTAGTGAAACAGAATCAGTCACTAATTATCCCAAACCAAAAAACAAAACAAACAAACAAAAAACAAACAAACAAACAAAAAAACACCCAGGGTCAGATGGTTTCAGAGGAGAACACTATCAGAATTTGAGAGTTAATGCCAATACTCCTAAAATTATTAAACAAACTAGAAACAGAAGGAACATTGCTAGATTCCCTTTATGAGGACACAGTTAACCTGATACCCAAGTGGAATAAAGAACCAACAAAGAGAACACGGAAAATTGCAGACCAATTTCCCTGAAAACATAGATGCCAAAATGCTCAATAAAATACTTGAAAACCGAATCCAAGAGCACATCAAAAATATCATTTACCATGATCAAGTAGGCTTCATCTTAGAGATGTAGGGATGGCTCAACACACAAAAATCAATAACTATAATCCACCATATAAACAAAATGAAAGAAAAAAATCACATGATCATCTCATTAGATGCTGAAAAAGTCTTTGACAAAATAAAAGTCTTGGAGAGAACAGGGATACAAGGAACAGACCTAAACAAAATAAAGGCAATATACAACAAACCTATAGCTAAAACCAAATTAGATGTAGAGAAACTCGCTTTGAGTTTGAGTTCCAGGAACAAGAACAAGATAAGGTTGTCCATTCTCTCCATGCCTAATAAATAAAGTACTTGAAGTATTAGCCAGAGCAATTAAGACAATTGAAGGAAGTCAAGGGGATACAGACTGGGAAAGAAGAAATCAAAGTATCTTTATTTTAAGATGATATGATGGTACATACCCTAAAAATACTTATAAAAGTCTTATAAAAGACATTCGGGCGCAGGGCCCTGCCCGGGTACTGGATTTTTTCCCAGCCCAGCCCAGCTCCCCCTTCCAGCTGCGGGGTCCTAGGACCTCACAAAGCAGCAGGCTCCAGGGCTAAGGCTCTGGGGATCGGGGAGTGAGTGCAGGGAAG